>CACVCL010022101.1:0-7500 GCA_902729485.2 Mus minutoides | reverse complement strand
ATCACAAAAGAAGTCACTTGCTATGCACTCACTGATAAGTGGATATTAGACCAAAAACCTAGAATACCCAAGATACAACTTCCAAAATACAAGAAAAGCAAGAAGGAAGACCAACACATGGATACTTCATTCCTCCCTAGAATAGGGAATAAAATATCCATGGAAGGAGTTGCAGAGGCCAAGTTTGGAGCTAAGATGAAAGGATGGACCATCCAGAGACTTCCCCACCTGGGGGTCCATCCCATAATCAGCCACCAAACTCAGACACTACTGTATATGCCAGCAAGATTTTGCTAAAAGGATCCTGATAAAGCTGTCTCATATGAGCCTTGGTCAGTGCCTGGTAAATACAGAAGTGGATGCTCACAGTCATCTATAGGATAGAACACAGGGTCCCCAATGGAGGAGCTAGAGGAAGTACCCATGAACCAAAGGGGTCTGCAACCCTACAGGTGGAACAACAATATGCACTAATCAGAACCCCAGAGCTTGTGTCTCTAGCTGCATCATCGGCCATCATTGGGAAGAGAGGCCCCTTGGTCTAGCAAACTTTATATGCCCCAGTACAGGGGAATGCCAGGGCCAAGAAGTGGGAGTGGATGGGTAGGGGAGCAGGTCGGGGGGAGGGTGTAGGGGACTTTTGGGATAGCATTTGAAATGTAAATGAAGAAAATATCTAATAAAAAAAAAGAAAAGAAAAAAAAAGTTTCAAAAGAAAAAGCCTTTTACTTTTTTATATTCTGAAAGCATGTACTTAGAATGATGCATTTCTTGATGCAAAGTAAACTGTCACTTGTGGAAACCTAAAATCAAATATTGAGTACTCTTTAAAAATAGCTAAGGTGGTCCAGAAGAATTTATGCTTATTTAATCATTACTGTTACTATATTACCTGATTATCTAGATTAAATCACTTCACATCTCATTACATTTGCTTATCTATAAAAGGTAATATTACTAGTTCTGTAGCTCTGATATATGAGACTATTGAAACATTATCATGCTAGAACTAATTAGTTTTCATTGTATTTATGATGAGCCAGAAGAGTATTATTAACATGCAGACTCTCCAGAAGGACATGATACAGAAACAAAAGTGAAAACTAGAATCTAAGTGTTAGGAAAACATCCCTTCTTGCCTGACAGAGGATGATAATGAGAAAAGTGACTGTGAAACATGCATTCTGAGTCAGGGAATAAGATTCAATTTGCTACCACAATGAACGTTAAGACTGTTATTGTCATTGAAGTTATTCTACCAGCACTGATTAGATTTTCAAATTTTGATACTTCAAAAACATACATTTAAGCAGAAACATATTTAACCCTTAAAGCATATGAGTCATCAGTTTTTCTTTATAATATGTTCAGGTGTGTCACTTGAATTTTAGAACAGAATACCTTAATTAGCTAATTATGAAGGATAAGACACATAAACTTAATTCGTGATTCATGGAACAAATAGCTAATTTAATAAATACTCATAGAAGTAAATAAATAAGCATAAAATAAATATGCGAATGGACCAGATGGTACAACACTTAGATATTGTAAGAGACACAGTAAAACATGTCTCTAAGTATATGGAATAGGGAATTATTTAGATAGGGTAGTTATAAAAGACTCTCTATGATGAAAAATTTGGAGTTAAGTAGTATCATATAATAGAAATTACAGAACTAGAAACACCCAGGAAAGCTACATAGAAAACTTGAATGGAAAGTAATTGACCAAATTTTAGCTGAGCACAAAAGAGAAAGAAATGATATATGTGAGATATACTCAACCATATATGAATGTATATGTTAATATTTTATTTACTCTATAACAGAAGTTCTTTGAAGAATAGTAAATTAATATATAATAATACTCATCTTTCAAATAAAATGATCCTTCAACTTTGAAAATCTGCTTTGGAAGAATCAATGCTTCAATCTTCAAACATATGTTAAGAGTATTTTATTATGATTGCTCTGTATTACAGCTTAAAGGTAGATGCTCACAGCCAACCATTGGACTGAGCACAGGGTCCCCAATGAAGGAGCTAGAGAAAATACTGGAGGAGCTGAAGGGGTTTGTAGTCCCATAGGAGGAACTACAATATGAACTAACCAGTACATCCCAGAGTTCCCAGGGACTAAACCACCAACCAAAGAGTACATATGGTGGGACCCATGGCTCCAGCTGCATATGTAGCCTTGTTAGTCATCAATGGGAGGAGATGCCCTTAGTCCTGAGAAGGCTTGATACACATTGTAGGGGAATTCCAGAACAGGGAAGCAGGAATGGTTGTGTTGGTGATCAGGGGGAGTGGGGATAGGATTGAAGGTTTTCATAGGGGAAACCAGGAAAGGGAATAACATTTGAAATGTAAATAAAAAAAATATCTATTTTTTAAAGATTGTTTTAATAACCAGAAAACACTGGGAGGTTCTATGTGATAACATGAAAGAAAATTTACACAGTTCATAGTTCTTTTACAGAACTATAGACTTAGAAATGCAATACAAGAATGTAAATAAAATTAACAACAAAAGTTAATGCCCTGTGAATGTATACTTTTTTTTTCAATCTGCTTCTTGAACCTCCTCTCAAATTTACCTCTACAACAGTTATGTAATTTTGTACCAGTGATCAGGTCTTACCTGGAAGGTAAGGCATACAATGAAGAATTCAAAACTGGATGAGACCATTGATGACTTTTTCTCCTCAAGCTACCTTCTTACCATGTCCAAATCCTCTGTAATTTTGGTGGAATGCCAAATGTGATGATATATGAGAGTCTATTGTTTGGTTTATGCTGTCAGGTTCTTTCTCTTTTTGGTTTTCTTTCTTTCTTTTTATTTTTGACACAATAATTATTTCTCTGTAACTCTGACTGTCCTGGAACACATTTTATAGGTCAGGCTGGCCTCAAGCTCACACAGAGTTGCCTGCCTCTGCATTTTGAGTGTTGGGATTAAACACATGTACCTTTTGAAGCCTGTGGACTTCCTTGACCAAAACCTCAGTGGAAAGGATACATTGTAATAGTGAAGCAGAGATTGGTTTATTTCAATGAACTATGATTTCAGGGAACAAGATCATCTGCACATTTGGTTAACACAGTCCAAAAATAATATTTCAATTATATTTTCTAGTTAGCTTACAGAATAGCAGTATATATATATATATATATATATATATATATATATATATATGTATATGTTTTTCGAGACAGGGTTTCTCTGTACAGCCCTGGCTGTCCTGGAACTCACTTTGTAGACCAGGCTGGCCTCGAACTCAGAAATCCGCCTGCCTCTGCCTCCCAGGTGCTGGGATTAAAGGCATGCGCCACCACGCCCGGCCTGTATATTTTTATACATCTTTAGCATATATACATATTTTTTTTTCCTTACACCTCTTCAACCCCTCTTCTATGGATAAAGATGGCATTATATGGTTAGTCGCAGAATATTAGTATGTGGTATGTAACTTGATGTTGGGCATTAGATAATTGAGTGATAGAAATAAATATATAGAAGAGTGATGGGAAGGGATTTAGAGATACATAGTTCAAAAGCATAGGCAGAGACACAATGTGTGTGTGTGTGTGTGTGTGTGTGTGTGTGTGTGTGTGTGAGTAGAAACTAATTCAAAATAAGAAAGAAATTAAAGAATACAGAAAGACAACTGATGCTCTCATATGTTTATGCACATGTTAATGAATGATTTCTATATAAGTGAGAATGACTTTGGCCGAAGATAACACAATTAAGACTTCTATAATTTTAAAAAAATTGTAATGGGACAGACTGAATATGTTTGTAAGCAAATCTTTCAGAACTTTATGTTGGCAGGGTATGATGGCTAACATTACTATTCACCTTGACTGGTTTCAGAAGACACATCTCAGGGTGAGTCCTGAAGGTGTTTTAGAAGTTAAGAAATGAAGGGAATATCCACCCTTAATATGGGACATTCCTTCCCATGGGTGGGAATCCTAGACGGAATTGAATAATCAAAAGAGTGGGCTCAGTACCAGAATTCATGTCTCTTTACTTTCTGACTGTAGTCACAAGGACCATACCTCTATCACTTTGGACATCTTTCTGATCCGGGCATGATGCCAATTGGCTCTATCAATCTCAAACCATAAGAAAAATAAAAATTAAAAAACAAAAACAAACAAACAAAAAAAACAACAATTTCCTTGCTTAAATTGCTTTTGTTGAGTATTTTTGTAACGGCAATGAAACAAGTAATTAACACAGAGAAAGAAAGAGAGAAAGAATTAAAACCTGAAGAAAAAAAGGCCACAAAACTGAAATTATTTTTAGAAGAAAACATGATAAAATCATAATCCATTAGGTAGATCATACTGAAGAAAGCATTTAAAGAAATGAAAAGCTATAGAATTCAGGTTTTATTTTTGACCAGATATTATCTTCTGAATAGAGGAAGAAGAAGCCATATCAAGAAAGAAGGAGAATAGGAGGAGGACGAGGAGGAGGAGGAAGAGGAAGAGGTGGAGGAAGACAAATTAAGGAAACATATCTGCAGGAAATCTTTGGGATTGGACACAATTTTAGACTTAGTTTGTGTTTTCAAGACTATATGAATAAAGATTAATATGTTTCACATTACAGGAAATTAAATTTGTAAATTTGAAATTAGAGGAAAACACGTTTGTCACTTCATGGTATAGTAAAATAAACATTCAGAATAATTGAGCATTATAAACATTGTATTTATGAATTCTTCAGTCGATTAGCCACTGGAAAGCTACATGGTCTCATACATATAATTGCTATGTATTAAAAACAATACCCTAGCAAAGGAAAACAAAAAATACATTAATGAACACAAAGTTTGACTAGTGTTGAGGAGAAAACTGTTGTTGACACCATGAAAAGGTAATAGAGAAAAATATGTCATAAATAAAATGAAATTCAATAGGTATATCATAATGAGACCCATTTTTAGGGGATTCTGTGTTGCCAGAATATCTTTATGTCATAGTAAAGGGGAATTTTATGTTTGAACTATTTAAATATAAATTGTTATGTTCAGCAAAAATCAATTGTTTGCATACAGAGATTGACAGTTTATCTCAATCCAAGAGTGTATCATTTTCACAAGTCAAGAAAAGAGAAATATTATATTTTGCTAAAGTGAATGCAGTTAAATATGATAAACAACTCATCATTGGCTCTTAAAAAAAGAGTAGAATATCTGGTAGGGCAGTAGAGGAGACAATTTATTAGAATTAATAGATATTCATATAATGTTTACCTTTTCATTGTAAATAGATCTGCAGTCGCAAGCACTTACTGAGCAGTAAGTGTAAGACCAGAAATGATTGTCTATTAATGACAGCGTTTGGGGGAGATAACTCAGAAAGTGATCACAGTAGTATGTGGCACTTTGAAAGTAAGCAATGTAGCTTTGGTAATGAGGAAGACTGGGAAAAACTATTTTCTAAATGTTGAGATGGAGTAGCTCCATGGATGATGGTGGAAGGGGCTGAGTTGAAGAAGAATAGGAACCAATCTGAATCTTAATTAAAAGACAGACCTATCCATGATTTATATTTTAGAAAAGACAAACAGCATTTGGTAGACCATTAGAATACAACATTATCTAACTTTAAGATATAGAAATTTGAAAGACAGATGTAGCCTATTAATATTCTACAAGAAACTATAAGAAACACGTAATGTCACTTGGACCTAATAGAACAGTAGATGTAATTATAATACTAGAAATATATAATACTTGGTTTTCCTCAATGTACAAGTACAATGCTGGCTAACACTAATTTGTAAGTGTTTCATCACAAAAGTGATAATAACCATTATTATTCGTACTTTACATCTGAGTTCATTGAAGAAAAGTTATTGATGTTAAGTCATGTTGTTCTTTTTTAAGCTACACAATATATAGGCACAACTCAAAGTCTTGAATATGAATTTATTTGACATTTAAGTGCATGCAAGAAGTATGAATTTCAATTCTTTATGGCTTCTCTGGTCCTGACTTAATTACAACTAGTATTGAAACCTACTGAGAATAAGATTTTAGTGGTCCATAAGTCCCCACTCTAGGCATTTTACATCTTAATCATTATATACTAATTTTTTTTTGTAACCAATTCTAAAATCTCCTGAAAGTTTCAAAATTAGAAGTTTCCAGGAAGGCAAAAAGTCATTCTAGTGTCATTTCTTTTGGACTAGTTATAACACATTTTGTATAGTTGGACAATCACCCCATGTCAACCGTAAATGCATCCTCACTGTTGTGGAGAAGGGACTCTAGGCAACCCACTGGCATTTCTTTGACCTGGAATGTTATGCAATCTCGAAAGCAGTGGGGAAGAACAGTGTGAACAGGATGACCATCTCAGAACAGGGCTCAGAAGTACCAGAGGAAGAGGAAACTGGTGTGATTGGGTAAAGAATGGTGTACAGCAAGGTTTCCCACGGTGAGCCCAGCACTCATTTTACAATAAAAATATCTCCAGTACAAGAAAGTCTTCTGTGTTCTGTGAAATGTTCATCTCTATCCATCAAATATATCCTCTAACTGAATTTGCTTAATTCCCAGATTCTCTTGCAGGAATCAAGCTGCTCCTTAGCAGTATCATGTCTTAGGAGAGTGATCCCCAGTGACACAGACAAAAACCAGAGAAGTGTGTGTGTCAATATATACACAATACACAAACGACAACAAACCCCAGAAACTGTTAATAATAATAGACTATTCTGCTACAGTTATATAGACAGAGAAACAAGTTTTAATTAATTACTACTTATAAAATTAGCTCTTATTTTAGTTAAAATAGCTCAGTTTATAATAAAGACTTCAGAATCCCATGTGACATTTTTAAATTAATTAAAATTATGACTCATTATCCAAAAATTTTCTGAAAATTCTTGATATAAACGCTCAAAATTAATATATGATACCACTAGTAAATAATGCTAAGCATCCTCTGTAAACATCAATATCTTTTCTGTCCTAGAATAATGACCTATTTTTCTCATGTTTTGCAAGAGCAAATGCCTCTGTACTTTATTTCAAGCAGGTCTACCTGAACAATTAATGTCAAGTGAATTTAAAGCTATAAATATGAATGAGGATCAATTTCAACATGTCTGTATCCATTGCTGTACCGATACTAAAAACTAATATGAAATGGTCCAAACAGAATTGGTCAAGCTTACAAATTGGTCAAGGTTACAAATATTTGAAAAAAAAAACATATATATCTAATTTTCTCAGTGAACAGCTTATAAATTGGACATTCACAGAGGCACAATATCATTAACTATCCTTTCAGAAGTCAATTTTATGCTTCCTAAATTAGATCTAGAGCTAGTCCATTCTAAGGCCTTGGCTGGGAATAATATACAGATTTTGTGAAATCACTTTTACCCCATTTTCAGCTGCACCGCATTCAATTCAATAACAACCTCTGAAAACAAAGAAGAATCAATAAAACTAAGTTGCAGGAAACTT
>CACVCL010022098.1:0-48497 GCA_902729485.2 Mus minutoides | reverse complement strand
ATTAAGAACAAAGCACACATTGAAAGAGTTAAAGGGAGCATTTGTGCAGCTCAATCCAAAGGATGGACCCAACGACTGCAGCTGCCAGGGATCCATCCCACAATCAGTCACCAAACATAGACTCTATAGTATATGCCAGCAAGATGGTGCTGAAAGGGCCCGGATATAGAGGTCTCAGGGGAAAATATACCAATGCCTGCCAAACATGGAGGTGGAAGCTCATGGTCAGCTATTAGATGGAACACAGGGTTCCCAAGGAAGAAGGAGCTAGAGAAAGTACCCAAGGAGCTGAAGGGGTCTTCAACCCTATAGGTGGAAGAATAACCATGAACTAACTAGTAGCCCCTGGGCTCGTGTCTCTAGCTGCATATATAGAAGAGGATGGCCTAGTTGGCCATCAGTGGGAAGAGAGGCCCCTTGGTTATGCATACTTTATATGCCCCAATACAGGGGAACGCCGGGGCCAAGGGGTGGGAGCGCGTGGGCAGGGGAACAGGGCCGGGAGGGGGGAGGATATAGGGAACTTTCTGGATAACACTTGAAATGTAAATGAAGAAAATATCTAATAAAAGTTGAAAAAAAAAACTATTTTACCCTACAGCTAAAAAAAAAAAAAAAAAAAGAACTGGTATGTTTGCTATTTAGTTGTGTGTCAAACAACATGCTACATGCTATGAATAAATGTTTTGATATAAGCCAACCAAAGCAGGAAAGAGCTTCTGCTCATAAGCAAGGCAAGATTAATATTTAGTACAGAACTTAATAGTAGTGCAACATTTCCATTTCACAGCCAAGAAAAAAGCTTGCCACCAATTTGAACTTGTAGCTTTCTTTAAATTATGTTTAACTTAAATGCTTCTAAATCTCCCATGTTTTGGTTTTCATTGCTGTCCTTGATTGAACAACTTGCAACAATTGCAAGTCTTGTGGTATGAAATTAACAGCCTGAAACAGAGTTAAGACCACAGTACAACTGTCCAATTTTAATTTAGACCTCCTTAATGATTCTAACACTTTTACAAATAAGCAATTCAGAAACAGTGTCTCTTTTTTTTCATGGAACTAGTGGGTATTTGGAAGCAAAGAAATCTTTTTTTGTGTGTTCCAAGAAGGAGAGTTGAAGAAGAAAACTTTCAAGAGTATCTAAGCAAAGTGTTAGAGACATGGATGGTGTGGCAGGTTTGGAGTGTATGTGAGCATTTGAACTTTATTCTTTGGCCTAGTTATAAACCACTAACCACTTACTGCAAAATAAATACGAAGGTTTCTGTGCCCTGTGTTTTCCTAAGAAAGCTGCAACATATATTTGGTTACACAAGGAGATTGGTTAACGGCAGGCAGAGAACAGAAAAGCACTGGCATAAGAATGAAGACAGGATTAAGGATGTAGTAAAATGGTAGGAACACACCTTGCACCTAGAGGGCCCTGGTTCCCATTCTCTGCACTGCAAAACAAAATCACATGCATGTACAACTCACTCACTAACACTTGTGGGAAATGGCATCTGGAAAATTTTAGTTATTCAATTATGATATTGTAATTGGTTCTAAGTAAAAACATTAATTCTACTACACACAGTTAATAAACTAAATCATTATTTTTTTCCATAAACTAGCATCTCATTAAAGAGGGAAAATTTCCAGGAGGTTATACTATAAGGCATATCTGTCAGGCTTAAAGAAGATATTCTAAATTACACCATGATATCAATGTCTGAAGTATATGAGACATTATTATGTGATTTAGGGAAGGGATATATTCCTTACACAAATATCTGAATCACACTGACTTACTAGCAATATTGTTGTTATGTTGATAAATCTCAGTCTCTCATTTAGGAATGTATTTCTGAACATTTGCGGAAAGATTCAATAGGCTGAGATGTGTGGCTCGTAGTGTTTTATTCAGTGCTCAATGCTCTTTGCAAACATTTCCTGCTTTTCATTTATCTGGGTTAAAAGGAGGACAACAAAGCTTGACATCTATTAAACTGTTATGGAGGATATTGGTAGAAGTGTCTTCATCATGACAAGACTGTCTGGAATCATCAGTCAACTCATACATGCAGTGAATCAGAGAAAGAGAACTTTGAATACAAAACACACCTTGAAAATCAGTATAGTCCGGAGTTCCTCCCAGCTATAACAATGACCAACCATTCTTTCAGGTTTTTTTTTTCTCAGTATCCAAATTTTTTCATAAAAAATAGATATTTAAGATATTTTCATTAAAATAATTCCTTAAAGGAATGTATTCAACAACTGGTTTACCTGAAAATTTGAAGTGACTGTATGGAAATTAAGAAACCTTGATCCAAGTGTCTCAACATATTATATAATAATCTACTCCTCTTTTAATTTGAGATAATAAAATACAATTCACACTTTAAGGAATGAATTACAAAAAAAAGAGAATAAGAAATGGCTATTCTTAACACATAATAGGTATTCAAAATCAATAGTGATAATAATGCATGTAGGACTTTTTTTTAATAGAAAGGAGTTGAAAATAAGCTTCTTTTTTCCTATTTTTTGTAGGGCAAATATTAATGCATGATTTTTGGAAGGGAAGAATGTGTGTCAAAAATACTTTAAGTTTTGAGAAGTGTTAGAAATAGCAATGAACTTATGCATAGCTGATGGGGAAAATTAGTTATGTCTATGTAATTAGGTTGAGAAAACTGGTATCTATCAAAATATTTCCTCCATCTCAGCTGAACATACTGCTACTTTTCTGCAAACATACACACTATATCTGTGATGGAAATTAGCATAGTTTCAGCATCCAAGAAAAAAAATCAGACCAATTAAAAGGTAGAAAGGTAATCAAGCATTGACCTATAAGACAATTTCAAAAACTTGTCTCTTTTATTTTATTTTTGCTATGCTTCCATCATTATTTGAATGTGAGACATAAATGGGTAAAAGAGATTATAGTTACACTCTTGTGTCCTGTTGGTATAAATATTTTTAAAATCCCAGCGCTGGATTTCTTCCTGCCTTGAGAGAGCAGAAGACCTGCCACGCACTAGGGACCAAGAGAACATGGACCACCAGGTTGCCATGTTGGAGCTTAAAGAAGCCTAGATAAAACATAGTAAGTAAAAACTTGGGTTATGTATAGAAGGCAGACTATAACAACCATGAGAGTAGGCAGCTGCACACCTATTGTGCTGCCTAAGGCATACCTAAAATATAAAGGCTTCATGTGTATATTTCATCTGGGAACATAAATGGTTTAAGGTAGGAAGAAACCCCACGAAGGAATGTTTAAAATAGTTTTACAACAGTGCACATTATAAAGGATTTCTGTTTGATGGGAATTAGTAAAAGTGGATAAATTGTAAGAAAAAGTAAAAGTTCAGGAGAAAGGAGAAAGGAGGAAGAATGACTCTGCCCAGGTTAGCACTAAGTTTATGTGCAGAAGAGGGTAGAAAAGGTGATTAGAGATAAAATTTTTACACAATATATGGTAAAACGAAGAAGGTATACATTCTAAACTTTTGGATAAAGTTAAGATATTTGTAATGATCATAAATGGTGTTTTATCTGTTCAATGTGTGCCCAAGAGCTTTGGGGTCTCTTTATTCCTTCATTTTTTTTTCATATAAATAGTCAGGTGTTTTCTTATTACATTAACTACAGTAGTTTCTGTTCTCTTCAGACATGTATCTAACTGTGGATATTTACAACCATATATGATATGTGTTAGTCTATAGATGCATACAAAAGCTTATATATATATATAAGCATATCCTCATACATTTGCCTACCTAAACCTGAGTGTGTCTGATCTTCTTTGCTGTGTTTTCACATAAAAATACAAGCTCCATGAAAAATGGACTTTTGTCTTAATATTTCATCTTTACTCATACATCCCCACAGCTAGAGCAATCACCAAAGCCCAGCAGATATTTAGTAAACAAACGGAGTGTACGGTATGAGAACAAGGAGACTCTGAGTGGTGTAAGTAACAGTTAATATCTTTTGCCACTAGGAGATATGAAGTGAGTTATCTAACTCTCTGTGCAGTATTCATTCTTTCCTACAAAATATTACTGATGCCATATGTTTCAAAGGCAGATTTGAAGAAACAACTTCCAGTTCTCAAATCAGTCTAATCAAACAAAGTGAGAAAATTAAGACATCAGGCAATGCGGCCATTCTAACTCACATTCCTTCTGCTGCTGAAAAAAATAAATAGTGATAAAAAGGATCCTAATAGTAGAGGTATATTGACATCAAAGGAGGGAGACACTAGAGAACGCACCTTCATTTCTTCAAGTCATTTAAAGATAAAATTATGGATGGATAAACACCTACACACACAGAGTGGGTGGTGCAAAGACAAACACACACACACACACACACACACACACACACACACGTGAGAGAAAGACAGAGAGACATACAAAGACAGAGTCAGAGACAGAGACAGAGAAAAACAGGCATAGGGAATATAATTTACCAATTACAAAAGGATTATTTTTGAAGATATGCATGTATGTGTATGCATGTGTAATGAACAGAAAAGACATTTGAAAACTGAGCAAAACCACTAAACACAACTAGTTCTTATCATTAAGGGATTTTTCTGCGTTAATTTACCTATTCCAAATACATGGTCCTTCTATATTGTTTCCAGTTAGAGATAAAGCATGGCTATTTCACAGACATTAAAGTCAGTAAAGTATCCAAATAACAAATAAAATATCCTTGGTGGAGTCTTTATGTCTCTATTATATATAATACATAGTATATATATATACAAGTAATGTATATGAGAGAAGGAATTTTTTTAAAACATAAAATATTATTTTATTAGAGATTTCCATCTCTGCATGCTACATTTGCCTGTATATGCTTATGAATGAATCTGCATAAACACTGTTGTCACAGATACAATTATTTTCTGAGGTCACTGATTATATTTGCTTCCAGATTAAAATCTTATGCTGTAAATAGAAAATGCACTTATTGGTGATACAATGAATAAATTTAAAAAGTTTAGAAAGTGTCAAAGAACAGAAAACACAATTATTGATATTCCTATGGAGAAAAAAATATCATTGTGACTGAAAAGTAGCTCTAGCATAATATTCAGTGCTACCCAGGAGGGTTCATAATTAAAATGTATTCATAAAAAGTAATGGGCTTAAACACTGATCGTACAATAAATGATTCAATTGTAAGGAATGCATACATACATTTTGTCTGAAGAGATAGCTCATAAGCTAACAGCACTTGCTGTTCCCCTAGGAGCGTTAAGTTTCATTCCAGCAATCATCTGGCAGCTTCCTTTCACTTTTCACTGCAGTTTCTGATGGTACAAAGCTTTCTGGCTTACAGAGGAAAGGCACATGAGATGTACATATATACACATGCAAGTGGAATGCTTATGCACATAAAGTAAAAATAAACTATTTTAAAAGTAAAAACCAATATACAAAAGAAGAAAGCCAGGCATCCCTTCTGGATGACCTATCAAACACATACAATATGTTACATCGTATTTTGTTTCTACATGTCTGAGTAAGTTATTCACAACAAACTATCTGTTCCTCAATGGGAGGAGCAAAGGCCTATAAAGGCAGTCACCATTGTCTTATTCTCTTAATATTCTCCCCTAAGAATTTTCAGTTAAAGAACATTATTTGACTGCTTTTCTTGAATTGAGGCAGGAGATTGTTTTGTACTCTACTGCTTGGCCATTGACATAATTTCTAAAAAGATTGTCCTCATAAAGGAGAAGGAATAGCCACTGGTCTTACTACCTGCTAAGACAACACCAGTATCATTATTATGTTTTAGTAAACAATGATTTTCCATTCTCTTTCTCATGCTGCTTCTTCCCATATTTTTATGCAGAACAATATACTATGCAATTCTAACAGATACAGGAGATGGTGTCCACTATAGAAAGGATCTTTAGAAGGGAATGTCTATATTTTTACAAGCAATTGAACCCTAGCCCTGGGCCAGACACAAAACAACACTATCCTAGTTTTTATTATAATCCTTTAATAAAAAAAGAAAATGTCCTTAATTTTAAAACAGACTTAGAAAGCAAAAATGTAAATTGAAGTCCAAAATTTCCTGGCTTTTGTGTCATCCCAGTATATTTCTACCTGTAGGTCCATCTTTCTACAAATCTGTCAAAGCATTATAATCCTTCTTGCAGAAGCTAATGCTAAACATAGAAGTTAAACTTAAATGGAGCCAATTCCACTGGAATGTAGTTCATGAAGACTAATAGAAATAACTACAGTGGCCTTTTCTTCAGACTATGCTTCATGTTTTGTCTCCGTATCTTCTCCTCTGGGTATTTTGTTACCTCTTCTAAGAAGGATTGAAGTATCAACACTGTGGTCTTCTGTCTTCTTGAGCTTCATGTAGTCTGTGAATTGTATCTTGGAATTGAATTCCAAGCTTTAGGGCTAATATCCACTTATCAGTGAGTGCAAACCATGTATGTTATTTTGGGATTGGGTTTCCTCACTCAGGATGATATCCTCCAGATCCATCCATTTGTCTAAGAATTTCATGAAGTCATTCTTTTTAATCGCTGAATAGTACTTCATTGTGTAAATGTACCACATTTTCTGTATTCATTCCTCTGTTGAGAGACATCTGGTTTGTTTCCAGCTTCTGGATATTATAAGTAAGGCTGCTATGAACATAGGTGAGCATGTGTCCTTATTATATGTTAGAGCATCTTTTGGGTATATGCCCAGGAGTAGCATAGCTGGGTCCTCAGGTAATACTATGTCCAATTTTCTGAGGAACTGCCAGACTGATTTCCATCCGGAGACTATTCTACCTGGATGTCCATCTCATATACAGTTACCGAACCCAGACACTATTGTGGATGCCAAGGAGTGCTTGCTGACAGGAGCCTGAAATAGCTGTCTCCTGAGAGGCTTTGCCAGAGGCTGACAAATAGAAAAGTGGATGTTTGCAGTCAATGATTGGACTGAGCACTGGGTCCCCAATGGAGGAGTTAGAGAAAGGATTGCAGGATCTGAAGGGGTTTGCAGTCCCGTAGAAGGAACAACATGAACCAACAAGTACCCCCCAGAACTCCCAAGGGACTAAACCACCAACCAAAGAGTACACAAGGAGCAACTCATGGCTTTAGCTGCATATGTAGCAGAGGATGGCCTTGTTGGACATCAATGAGAAGAGAAGCCCTTGGTCCTGTGAAGGTCCAATGTCTCAAATGTAAGGGAATGCCAGGACAGGGAAGTAGGAGTGGGTGGGTAGGTAGGTGGGGGAACACCCTCATAGAAGCAGGGACAGTGGGAGACAGAATAGGGGGTTTTCAGAGAAAAAACCGGGAAAGGTGATAATGTAAATAAAGAAAATAATATTTTTTTAAAAAGACAAAGAAATGACTACAATGTACTTTAATAAAAAATTTTCTAGAAAATAAAATGAACTTGCTTTGAAATAAAATCCAGTAAGTACAATAACACAAAGGATTAACATGCACAAGGAAGTGCATATTTATCACAGCTGTACTAAGAACAGGGACAGAAAGACAGCAAGGTCCATTGAAAAATGGACACTATGCCTAACAATCTTAGATTTTGTAGGTCCTTTTGGTATATTGAATGTATTTCTGGGACTTTTTCACTGATGTGCTCCATCCCTTTCCACCTCCTATATTCTCTGCATAAATAAAAAAAAAAAAAAAACCTAAAAGAGAGAGAGAGAGAGAGAGAGAGAGAGAGAGAGAGAGAGAGAGAGAGAAAGAAAGAAAGAAAGAAAGAAAGAAAGAAAGAAAGAAAGAAAGAAAGAAAGAAAGAAAGGAAGGAAGGTAGGTGGAAAATGCAATCAAGTGAGCATTTCCTAGTGAATGACAAATGACTGAAGTTGATTGCTGGATAAATACTTTTCTCCTTTATCATTATTTAAGGTATGTGTATGTTAAACGTTTAGCTGTGTCTCACAGTTTCCCTGTTAGATTTAGTTCTAGTTGCTCACAGGGTAACTAGCTTGATAAAGAATCCTATGGGTCACTTAATTCTTCCCCACCAGCAAGTATTTCCTGAAATGTTGATGATATATAAGGTGCCCTTGATATTTTTTAGTTGTGTTTGTGCCTGGAATACCCACCTTCATTTTTAACCCCCTATTTTAAACACTTCTCTATTACACATTCATTTAAATATAGTAAAACAAAACTTCATGTTTATTCTCTCCTCAGTACCTGATTCAATTCTATTTGCATATAAAGTGAATATTATTATGATAGGTATACAATATTCATCAATTATAATATGCCCCTATATTTGAACTCTCATTTCTACCTTCCAGGAATACTTCACCTGTCACTCAGATAGATAAACTATGCTTCAGTCATGCAAGAACCTTTTTGAATATATTATTGTTACTTCCAGACAGAATTAGGCCTCCTCTCTCTGTCTTTCTTGGAAATGTGAAATGTTCATCTTTCAAAACCTATCTAGAACTTCTCCAATTCTGTGTAATCTCACTAGAGTTTCGTGTCTCCTAGGATTCTGTTCCTACCCCCAGGATTTGACCTGCCTCACATTATGTCATCTGCAAGCCTCTGAATCTGTCACTTACACAGCCTTGCCATCACTCCATGGAAAATGACAATGGTGACTGATTGAAATCCCTTGGACAAAAGCCACACCACCAGAACAATTATCCAAAGATCCAAAAGATACATCATCCATTTGGCCTCTCTAACATTTTGACATCCAAATTCTCCTGAATAAATAACATTTGCAAGCATTATATGATGTAATAGATAATGCAAATGACATCCAGGTCTCTTCCTTTATATTTTATCTTGGAAAACAAAACAAAACAAAACAAACAAACAAAAAAAACAGCTTCTTTTTAGGGAAGAATCATCCACAGCCCATTTCCCTTCTCACAAAGACACATCAAGAAATCTGGAAGATGCTAAAAGTAGCTTAACCTACTTCACAATTTTGCCTCAGGCCAGCCCTAACTGGAAGTACTACCAATGGAAAAGTATTTTACTTAAATCAACACAAAATCAGGTTGTACATCTGTATGCTCTATGTTTAACTACACGTTCCTCTGTTAACATATTAGCAAATGGTTTTTAACAGTAAGGGGAAAAAAAAGCTAACTTTACAGAACAATTAAAGACATGGTCTAGATAAAAGAGGAGGATAAGTCAGTGTGGGATAACACAACCTCCTCTCCAAATAACCAAGCAAGCAGATAAAAGTAGATATGTCATCGAGGCAGTAGTTATCTGGCTCCAAACTCACCAAGCTTATTAGAGGGACTCTGAGCCTCTGAGCCTGTGAGATTGGTATAAAATAACATGCAAATTTCTGTGGGAGAAAATGTAACTTCTTTGTCTTACTTTTTTTTTTTTTTTTTTTTTTTAAGGACTGAGTTTTTAAAATTGTGGTATTTTAAAAGGTCCTTCAGAAAGTTTCAGTTTGGCTCATGTCAAATCTGGTTAAATGGTTAAAAGTTCAGGCTGACAGGTAAACCTGTAGCCAAGGCTTTAATTATTTCCAAGGATCTCAAGAGAGTGAACATACTGGCACCTAATTAAAATGAACCTGTCCTTTTTATTTTATTTTTCTAAGCAAGTCATATTTAAGACACCGTTTCAAAAGATTTCTTGAGTTGCCTCTTGTGTCTAATGTCTGCCGTTCCAACACTTTAGGTGGATCAAGTAGGAGAACATCAAATTCAAGGCCAATGTCAGCAATTTATTTGACCCTGCCTCAAAATGAAAGAACAAGCTGAAGAAAACACAGAGCTTAATGGTAGAGCGCGTAACATGCACACAGAAAGCCCAGATGTATAATCCCCAGGACAACAATGGTAACAAAATCCTTTGTTCACCACGTTTGATGCCTGTTCATGTGAACATGCAGATGAACATTCATCATGAGGGTACTGGCAGTTCTCTACAAAGCTCACTGGCTGCCTAGGTGAGTTTGTTCCCCACACAACGTCTCCTGTTAAAGAAATTCTCCAGGAAGAGCAGTGCCATCACATCCCACACCTAGAAATCTAGAATCCAATAGTCATCACATCCATTTTGTAAAGCAATACCATCAATAGAAGTAACGAGCACCTTTGTTTATGTCTTTATTTACTGACACTTTTGAAAATACACATTTCATTTCTCCTTCATTTAGTAATACTACAACTAAGAATGTTCTTAGATTAGGGAGGGCTCTACTCTATGAAACCAGACATTTAAAGGTGATGCTTTTCTTCAGATCTTGCATTAAATAGCTATAATCCACCATACTAAGATGTATTATTATAACTGATAAAACTCTATGATTGACTATTATATTAGATGTTTGATGAATGAATGTAGATGTTATCCTAAGTTCTGTGTGTGAGTTAATGCAAGAGAATGATTCCAGAATAACTGTGGAAGTAAAACTTGCCTCACATAGATAGTGATACTAACAGCTGGGAAAAACACTGGATATTTAGCCATGTCAAATGGTAATGAGATATATAAGAGCTTAGGTTATTTTTAAAAATGTTTAATGACTTCAGTAGAGGTTCTAAAAGGGTCAACCACAGTGACACAGACAGTGACAATTTTATAGCTATGAAAATCTATATCATTGGAGTCCTTGTTTGCATTGATGTTAGTTCAGATATGGCAATTTTGTACGGGAACAAGAAAGTGGGTGGAATATGAATGTACCCATCTAGAGACTATAGTTTTAAGATATAGGAATACGTGCCTAAGGGAGGATGGGAAAGGACAAATTAAAGGAAATTATGTAATGGTTATTCTGGTGATGCTCTCCATAGAATGTTAGAAATAGTACTTAGAGGCTGGGCTAATGACTAATAGATTAAAAGTCCTTACTGCATAAATATGACATATAAGTTGAAAAATAGAGGACCTACATAGACCTGGATTCAGTACAGCACATTTGACTAGTACTCCTAATGCAGGACAGGAGACAGGAAAAGTTCTAGAAGGTACATGGCCAGGTAGTCTAGTAATATATATATACATATACTAAATATGAGTCTTATATTCATGCACTCTACCATTCTGCTTTATGTTCTTTTCAGTTTCAACTTTTATTTTGAAGCATATATATATATATATATATATATATATATATATATATATATATGCTGGATATTTAGACATATACAGTGGTAGTAGTATATAGAAGAAATTAGGTTTGATGCCTAAATATATGCATACTAATACACATATATATAAATGTATATATACACATGTATATACCTTATATTAAAGAGAAAGATGGAACCTGACACACAAGATTGTCCTCCTATCTCTACATACTACATTCACATGTATTGTCATCCCTGTGTCCTTATTCACAAACATACACACACACACACACACACACACACACACACACACACACATGCACACTTATATAACTAAAAGTATATAGATCAATTATCTAAATTTTCAACTGCTCCCCAATAAACAATTCTTCCATTTTTTCATTTAAAATTTTTCCTCTAAGTGGTAATCTAGTAATATTCATTAACTAGAATATTTCGAATTTAGATGTTGGTCCTTTTCTGGACCACTCAGCTATATGATATACTTCTTATGTTTTTGTTGTTGGAGGTGGTTAGCTTCTTTTATTTTGTTTTAGTTTTTCACTTTCAAACAACATAGAATGAATTAAATGATATCATGAGCATTCTATTTTAAAATTGGTTCTATGTTAGATTATTGTGTCCAATTAATAGGTGGTAATATCCTTTGATGCCTTTGAAAATTGGATCCAGTATCGTCATCAAAAGAAAGACAGTAGGAAAGAAATAAAGAATGAATGAAAGAAAGACAGAAAGAAAGAAGAAAAGGAAAGGAAATTAAAGGAAAGGAAAGGAAAGGAAAGGGGAAAGGAAAGGAAAGGAAAGGAAAGGAAAGGAAAGGAAAGGAAAGGAAAGGAAAGGAAAGGAAAGGAAAGGAAAGGAAACCAAAGGAAACCAAAGGAAACCAAAGGAAACCAAAGGAAACCAAAGGAAACCAAAGGAAACTAAAGGAAAGGAAATGATCTCTCTGGATGATAAGTCTGTTCAATATTTTCCAGGGACTTTCATATAAAAAATGCATGGGTATACGATAATATTAATTATGTCTGTAACATACATAACATGTTGAACTTTAGGAAACTGAACCAAGAATATATGTCCTCTATGTGATCCATTAAAACATTTAAATACATTTGATCATAAATTAGTGCTATGCATAGTGGCACACTCCTTTAATCCCAGCACTCGCTAGGCAGAGGCAGGCAGATTTCTGAGTTTGAGTCCAGCCTGTTCTACAAAGTGAGTTCCAGGACAGCCAGGTCTACATAGAGAAGCCCTGTTTCGAAAAACCTAAATAAATAAATAAATAAATAAATAAATAAATAAATAAATTGATAAATAAATAAATAAATTTGTTAAACTGAGTATCAGAAGATTTCAGCCACTGGGGAATGACTGTTTTAAATTGTTTTGTTAGTAAAATTATCTATGCCTATCAGAATATGCAACCAAGATTAAACTTGGATATTTCTTTCCCCAATTCACCTTCCCTTCATGATACCACATTTCCTTATGGTTTCTAAGTAGTTTTCTTTTTTGTTTCATCTTGACAATCGGTATATATGGCTCAATACAACTAAAATAACACGCCTTTCCCCTCTTTGTACTCAACAACTCATTTTACTTGTCAAGGAAAGGATGTTGGTTTTCTTTTCTTAATGCAGCTACATCTCACCTAGAAAATTTAGCATCTTGACTCATGTAACTGAGTAATTATCTCCAAATGTCTTCAAATCCCTGAACCTATATATCTTTTCATGTACTAAGAAAATAACCTGAGCCTCTTCTTACTTTATTTTTGACATTATTCAGAAAGGTGGAAAACAAAATCTCACAAAATTTGAAGAACAAAATTAAAAAGCATCAAAATAAAACTTCTTTTTTTGTTTTGTTTTTGTTGTTGTTGTTGTTGTTTTTGTTTTTGTTTTTGTTTTTTGAGACAGGTTTTCTCTGTACAGCCCTGGCTGTCCTGCCTCTGCCTCCCAAGTGCTGGGATTAAAGACTTGCGCCACCAGGAAAACTTCTTAATCTCTAACTTAAAAATATAGCTCAGGGCACATGATATGCTATGAATCTTTACAATGAAAGGGTATGGGGGCAGCCACACAAAACTTTGAGGTTAGATTGATATAAATATGCTAGAAATTTAAATGTGTGGCTTGGCAATTTTTAAATGTAAGTTAATTTACACTATCCAACTACTATGGAGAACCCAGAACAGAAAATATGACTCAGCTCTATCTACAGTATAGCCAGTCCCTCCCCTGGTAAATTTTTGTCTTCCTATGAGGTATCCCTCAGTAATTTGGTTTGACCTTTGGCCTCGTTGACTATAGGAAGTTTTATAGTTTGTATATGCTTCCTCAGGTTGTGGCAATATGAGAAGGTGTGGCCTTGTTGGAGTAGGTATGTCACTGTGGGTGTGGGATTTTAAGGCCTGTATCCCAGCTGCCTGGAAGCCAGTATTCTGCTAGTAGCCTTCAGATGAAGATGTAGATCTCTCAGCTCCTCCTGCACCATGTCTACCTTGATGCTGCTATGCTCTCAACTTCATGGTAATGGACTGAACCTCTGAACCTGTTAGCCAACCCCAATTAAAGGCTATCCCTTATAAGACTTGCCCTGGTCACGGTGTCTGTTCACAGAAGTAAAACTAAGACAGAAGTTGGGACTGGGTGTGAGGTATTAGTGTGTTAGGCCTGTCCATGCCTTTGTCTAGATAAGTGTGGATTTTGGAACTTTAGATATGGAAATCAGTGAAATTATTTAAGTTGGGCTTAAGGGGCATCCTAATAGGAATACAGACAATTGTGTTGCTGAAAGTAATTTGAACGGTGCAGACTTGGCTTGGAAGTTTCAGAAGAGAAGAATTTCAGTATGTGGCACAGAGAATGGTTTTGTGGTATTTGGATGAAGAATTTGGTTGCTTTTTGGCCTTTTCTGAAGAGTCTGCCTGAAGTTAAGATGAAAAGACTCAGATTAAATGCATTGACAAAGAAGTCACAGAAATGCCCATCATAGACTTTGTTCTCTAATTAAGTCTCATGAAGAGCATTTTAAACAAATATAGCAAATTGAGAAAGGAAAAATATAAAATATAGGGTTCGGGTATTAAAGGGACACCAGAAAGTAAAACAGAGCTGAATCCTATGTTTAAGGTTATTAAGTTGAATTAAAGGAATAGTGACCTTGGGGCAAGATCCCACCTAGATAAATTTAGGTCCAGGCATAGTAGTACAAGTCTTTAATCCCAGGAAGCAAAGACAAGCAGATGTCTGAGTTCAAAGACAACCTAGAACAGAGCAAGTTCTAGGTGAGACAAACCTTAAATCCAGGCTTGGTGGGATACACCTTTATATCCTGTTTTTAGGAGATAGGTATGCAGATCTCTGAGTTCAAAATAAGTCTACAGAGCAAGTTCTAGGACAGCTAAGTTTTGGCATGGAAGGAGTGGAAAACAGAAAGCAGAAAGTGTTAATGTAATAGAACAGGAAGGCTGGCCATGTTCCAGTCCCAGCAAGCAGCAGAACTCAGCAGCTTTGGCCATGTGGCTCTGGCTTTAGAGTCCAGAATAGAGAAGGGACTATTGGAACAATTGATGCTGGGACAATTCTTAGCTGGAACTAAAATATTATCAATGATTAAGATTAGACCAACAAAACTCATGTGAAACCTAGGAAATGCTCTCTGAGAGCAGAAAGAAGCAGTGTTTCAGAGATAGCCAAAGTTGTGCCTCATGCTGCAGCTGTACTTGGTAATGAGTAAGAGACACCCATGTGGTACTAGTTCTGAAGGCATGAAGGGGTCATGAAGAGCAGCTGAGGCTTGACACTGTGAGAGGCCATAGAATGCTATGGGTGAAGATGCAGCCTCCGTTGCAGTTGATGGCCCAGGACTGAAGGGGTCATGCAAAGTTTTTGAGGCTTGACACCATGAAGAGAGCAGATGAGACATTATTGATAAACCCTGGTTGCAGAAGAAGATCCGTACATATTGGAATGTCATGGGATGATCACCAAGAAAAACATGGCAGTGGATTAGATCAACCTGAGCTTAGAGTGCTGGACAGGGCAGAGCTGGCGAAGTGATGCCAGCCATTTGGAGGAGCCTAGAAGGACATATGTGGATACCAGACATTGAATCATGAAGCTATTACACTGAAGTTGACTTTGAGACACCAAGACATTGGATGAGACACCAAGACATTGGATCTGTTGAGGAAAGCTGCTAACAGGGAGTGGAACCAGCCCAGGAGAGAAAATTTTGTTGCAGACAACAAAGATGAAAAAGGATGCCCCAGAGTAGGGGGATGCTAGAGAGGTAGGGCAGGAGTGGGTGAGAAGGTAGAGGAACACCACCATAGAGGTGAAGGGGAGAGGAGCAGTGGGCTGGAGAGGTTATGGAGGGGTAACAGTAAAGGGGGAAATTGTTTGAAATGTAAACAAAGAAAATAATCAATAGAAAAATCAACAATTACACCCATCCCCCTGTGCTTAAAAGTAACCAAGAAGACATGGCAGCCACACTTGTTCAGTGTGCTAGAAATAAATACAAATTTTGTCAACACATTGTTTTCCCCATCACCATTTGAAAACACAAATTGCATTTTTAGGCTTTGAAATGTGGACATGGACACTGGAAAGAGGTTATGTGAATCATTTTAAGTGCACGTGTTCATTTTTATGAGAGAAGGAGAGAGGGAGAGAGAGACAGAGAGAGAGAGAGAGAGAGAGAGAGAGAGAGAGAGAGAGAGAGAGAAGAAGAAGAAGAAGAAGAAGAAGAAGAAGAAGAAGAAGAAGAAGAAGAAGAGAAGAAAAAAGAAAAAAGAAAGAAAAGAAAAGAAAAGAAAAGAGAAAAGAAAAGAAAAAAAGAAAAAAATTGGAATTGGAAATCTGAAGTCCACTTTGACATCAGACATGAAGATTAGGAGTTTGGGGTTTTCTCAGCTGGTTTTCTGTCTTGCTTTGTGCATTACAGTTAACTGATTGGGTGAATCTCAGAAGAGACTTTGAACTTTATAGACTTAGGAATTTTAACATTGTTCAGACTTCTATAGACTATGAGGACTTTGGAAGTTGGATTAAGTGTATTTTGCATTATCCTATATTTAGGTATGGCCTTGATAGATTCAAATGTTTATACAAGCCTAGGGGGGGGGGCAGGGAGTGGAATGTAATGCTTTAAATATGCTGGGCCAAGGGAGTGGCACTATTAGAAGGTGTGGCCCTGTTGGAGTAGGTATGGCCTTGTTGGAGTAGATGTGTCACTCTGGGTGTGAACTTTAAGACCCTCATCCAAGCTGCCCTGAAGTCAGTGTTCTGCTAGCAGCCTGTGGATGAAGATGTAGAACTCTCGGCTCTGCCTGTGCCATGCCTGCCTGTATGTTGCCATGTTCCCACCTTCATGATAGTGAACTGAACCTCTGAACCAGTAAGCCAGCCTCAATTAAATGTTGCTCCTTATAAGACTTACCTTGGTCATGGTTTCTGTTTACAGCAGTAGAACCCTAAGACAGGAAGACACAAGGAAAGGTTCTCTATTATGATTTAAATGAGAAGTTTCTAAATGTATTAGGTTCTGCAAACATAGATAAATGTATTTGTAAGCTATAATTATTCTATTGTTTATATATAGTCAAAATTTATGTGGCACATTTAAAATATCCAGAATACATATGTTGCACAAATAAAGATTTACAATAGATATAGGCTCTTGAATTTATGGAAGAGAGGAGGTTCCATTTGCTATTTTCAGGCTGGAGAATAAGAGACACCAGAAAATAGTATGTGAGAACTAGGCATAGACAAAGGCAAGGTAGAGGCCAGTTAGCATATATGGTTTCCTCCCCTTCTTCTTTTTATTTTTTTTTTTCTGAAAGAAGTAATCATCTTGGTCTATCAATGCAGACGTTAATTTCTACCGGAAACATTTCATGGATACATGGAAATCACGAATCATGTTTTCCAGTTATTTTGGAATGTTTTGGCTCACAGGAATCAAATTACCTGTCACATTAATTACTAGTAGTTAGCCTGTCATCTCTTCTTTCTCTATATATCTTATTCATACACTTCATGTTTTTATTTTATATTTTCCTATTATCAGGTATAAACTTGCAAACCCTTAGGAAAGTAAAATCAATAAATGTTCTATCACACTTTTTTAAGTGGATAAGATCAATGCTACAAAATTTATACAAGTTAACCTGAAGTCTGCATTTGATTCTACTTACACAATTGTACAGGTAGTTGTTGGGTCTTTGTATTTAGGATAGGAGACAATGCTGCAGAAAGTTTCAGATCCCTTTTTCTTTTATTTTTTTTCTAGTGATTATTCAGCAATGGCTAGGAGTAGATTTGTTCTCACTTGTATTACATGCTTTCTTATAGGCTAATTCTGTCTAGGGTTACATTTCTTTGCTTAAAATTATAAAGGATTTCATTTAGTTGTAGTTTTGTTTTGTTTTGGCAAGAGTGCTGATTCTACTGCCTTAGGTATGCTTAACACTAGTTCCATGAGAAAGTTCTGCCTTGGCATCTCGACCACGTTCATACTAGTGTCCGTTTGATATATGTGAAAGTTCTACTAGAATTCTTTTACCTTTCTCAATCCCTAATTTATAATTATACATTACTAATCTGTTTTTTAAATAATGTCTTTAGATATAATAAACAACCTGTTAGATCTATTTCATGGGATAGATTGTGAGGTCATTATTTTAATTCTTGAAATCATTTTGCTTTATTTGCTTCTATAGATATTTTTTTTTTCTTTTCTTAAATAAAGTTTCCTTAAATTGTCCATATTTTATCTTTTAATATATAACCCAAGGTGTTGACAAACTCATGATCCTCTCTTCATCCTCTGAAACCCTTTTTTTTCTTACATAAGTTTTAATATCTCAAGTGATATTTCTATTAATTTTTTTACTAGATAACCAAGAAGCTAAAGGTGTCTGCAATTCTCACTGGTGTGCGCCACCCTATCATCCACCTCTACTTCTTCAAATTAAACTCATATTGAAATTTTTATAGAAATAAAATATCTTTATGCTGACTGCATTGTCATTATTGTGAGTTTTCTCTATAAGGATACCACTTCTCAAATTTCACACATCAAAGTTACTGATGAATTCTAAACATTTGATACTCTGAAATAGCTTTTATGTTTATTTCCAATTTAGGATTCCTAGGGCTATATTGATAATGTAATGAAAATGCAATTGTTTTTGGAGCATATTTAGATAATTTTTCTTAAGTGTCAATTCATTTTTTTCTGTCAAAAGTACTACCTGTAGTTTGTTTTCTTTGTCTAAAATAAGTGTATGGAATCTTCTATATTGATTCCAAAGTCTCAGCATTTTCTAATAAAGAGGAAACATGTTTTCACTGCTAACTGAAGATTAGAGGTCCATCTCCTAGTTTGTGAAATAGCATTGTATTTTGTAAAATCATCTATCTGTCTGTCTGTCTATCTATCTATCTATCTATCTATCTATCTATCTATCTATCTATCTATCTATCTATCTATCTATTTACTTATCAGCTCTCTATCTATGAGAATGTGAAATTATAGGGATATTAAATGAATATGTGGTATATGCTTTCATTATTTAACTAATACAACTGGCAGGATTTTTTTTCAACTGGCTCAAAGGCATACATAAAAGAAAATTTTAGTTCCATTACAAGACTTTTAGAATGGCGTATAAGTATAAAATTAGCTTTCCTCATGGGGCGAGAAGATTCAACTTAGTCTCTCCTGAAACAAAACATTAATATGTCTTCAGAAAATAAGATTTTTGCACTGTCCTTAGTTTTCTATTTCTTTATTTTTTATTTTCTAATTATTTATTTTTCTATAGTTTCATACTTCTTTATAGCAATGAAGGATAGGAATTAAAATGTTAGAATGAGAAGCAAAACAACAAAAACAAAAATGGTTCTTGAAGAACACACATGTTTTCTTCAGAGGTGTTCAATAACACTTTTGTCATCATAAATTTCCTAACGTTTTAATTTATTAAAAAGGATTTTCTTGAGTTTCATGTGTTTAGTAAATTGTATCTTGGGTAGTCTAGGTTTCTGGGCTAATATACACATATCAGTGAGTACATGTTATGTGAGTTCTTTTGTGATTGGGTTACTTCACTCAGGATGATGGCCTCCAGATCCATCCATTTGCCTAGGAATTTCATATATTTATTGTTTTTAATAGCTGAGTAGTACTCCATNTCCAGTTTCTGGCTATTATGAATAAGGCTGCTATGAACATAGTGGAACATGTGTCCTTGTTACCAGATGGAATATCTTCTGGATATATGCCCAGTAGAGGTATTGCAGGATCTTCTGGTAGTACTATGTCCAATTTTCTGAGGAACCGCCAGACTGATTTCCAGAGTGGTTGAACCAGCTTGCATTGCCACCAACAATGAAACTCAAGAAGAAGGAAGATCAAAATGTGGACACGTCACCCCTTCTTAGAATTAAGAACAAAGCACACATTGAAAGAGTTACAGAGATCATGTGTGAAGCTGAATCCAAAGGATGGACCCAATGACTGCAGCTGCCAGGGATCCATCCCACAATCAGCCACCAAACATAGACACTATAGCATACGCCAGCAAGATAGTGCTGAAAGGGCCTGGATATAGCTGTCTCGTGGGAGACTATACCAATGCCTGGAAAACATAGAGGTGGAAGCTCACAGTCAGCTATTAGATGGAACACAGGGTTCCCAAGGAAGGAGCTAGAGAAAGTACCCAAGGAGCTGAAGGGGTCTTCAACCTTATAGGTAGAAGAATAACATGAACTAACTAGTACCCACTGAGCTCATGTCTCTAGCTGCATACATAAAAGAGGATGGCCTAGTTGGCCATCAGTGGGAAGAGAGGCCCCTTGGTCATGCAGACTTTATATGCCCCAATACAGGGGAACGCCAGGGCCAAGATATGGGAGCGGGTAGGTAGGGGAGCAGGGCCGGGAGGGGGGAGGGTATAGGAAACTTTCTGGATAACACTTGAAATGTAAATGAAAAAATTATCTAATAAAAGTTGGAAAAAAAAGAAAACATGTTTTAAAAACTAAGTTCTGCAGAACCTGAGGACTCTCCCAATACATATGGGTCCCCCAAACCTCCCGTGGCCTAAACCAACATATCCACGGATACTAGCATAGACTTACATCCCTGCCCTGGCCACACATAACTGTAGACTAAGGCCCTTCCTTTGAATGGGGAAACATTATAGAAAAAAAAAGTATTTTCTTCCTTTCCAGCTTTCACTATGTGTGTGTGGTGGTGGGGGGTGTATTCCTAGTGTGACTGCATGTTTGAACTCAAAGTAAAAGATATAAAGTCAATTTGCCACCTTGACTAGGCTTACCATTTCTCCACTTTAAAGGTTTCATGTTTTTTTTTTTCAACCCTTACACCTTCGCTTTCCTCCACCCAAACCCTCTCATGTAACCTCTCTTTGCTTTCATTTAAACTTCATGCCTCTTTCGGTACATTAACAGTGTTTTTTGGGGGTGCGGGGGTCATGGGGTTTGTAAATTATGATGATGATTATGCCCACATTTGTCACCTTTCTACCCTAATAATTAGACTCAGTAATTTACGTTTTTGTTTAATTTTCCCCAGACCTAACTTGAGGCAATATTCAATGAGTTTTCTATCTTGCTGTTTGTTAAGTCTATATCCATAACTGTATTATTACCTGTATTGTTTATGATGATGACCTGGAAATATTAGGTAGATATCAACCAATGGTAACTCATATTTGACAATACTAAAACTGAATGCATTAAATACCCTCTACCCACACCTAACATAGTTTCCTAAGTTCTTTCTTCTTTATTCCTTTCATGTCATGGTTTGACATTGCAGCTCTACACTTGAGAATATACTTTAGATTTTACAGAAAGCTTCCTGCTGCTTGTGCATCCACACACCTTCTCCTTCTGCTATCTTTATTTCTTTGTTGTTTAATTCACTCTAGACACAAATTTATAGTCTTCCAATTGGAGTCATCCTTGCCACATTAATGTCTGTTCTCTACTTGTGCATCTTTTATTAATACTATATTCTACTAAAATTACACTTTATTTCCCAATGTCACTTCTTCAATTGTGTATAATTATCTGCATATTTTCTTTGAATTATATGGAATACTAATTATCTTATGTGTTATTTTATTTCTAAATTGTGAAATCCTCTCCCCCTGTTGACCAGAATTCTACCTGAAGTGAATTTAATGTACCATTTTCTTAACTTAGAAAGAAAAACCGTGTGTTTGTTACGACTCACTGTCACCGAGAGAAGGTTTGAACTTGAGACTTCCTAGTCTCCTCAGATCTTACTTCCACATTTGAAATTTAAAAAGCAAGTAATTCAGAAATATATGCCCTTGTGATAGCTTAATTGTTGTTTTGTCTATAAAACCAACTTCCCACTGTACATCCCCTTACATAGATTTTTTTCTGGTCAGAATTGATCTATTCTATGAAATATCTGATTCCTAAATTCTGATAAAACTCTTAAATATATTGAAATTGAAGGAAGAAGAGGAGGAGCAGGGAGAGGGAGAGGAAGTAAGAGGAGAAAAATAACAAGAAAGTCATCTCCTCTCCTTTCCCACATTTTCTTAATAAATAGCACCTACCACAAAACATATTTACCTTTTCTGTGAGTTCATCAATGTAGACAAGACTGCAGAAATGAAAAGATGTTAAGACTACACATAGCTTACTCAATAGCAAAAGCATAAGCAAACATCCTTGTATTTCTTAGAATAACACTGTCATTTGAAAGCATTAAAATGGGGTTAAACAGGAAGGGATGCTTCAAACATCCCGTTTGAAGGCTGTAGGCACAGGAATATCCTAGGTGAGCTAAGTAACATCAGAATTCCCAGTATTTCAACCATGGATTCAAATATGGCTTTCTTCAGTTGTTCTGAAGCTGTGAGAGGTGATGATAAACTTTAGAGAAACTGTCAGTTATTAATCAAGTCCTGGGGGGCATTTAGGAGAATTATTTCACATGCTATTATTTGCCTTCCTGTATGGTTGCTAAAGATAGTCTGAATTTCTGGACTAGTGACTACAGATAATGGGTTGGCTTTCTCAGCTGGTTGCAAATCAAAGCACAATGCTGAATGTAATCAGAAGATTTTTATCCTTGAGTGTTTTCTATTTTTATTTATTTTAGGAAAACATATATTTCTATGATTCATCATCAGTTTTCGATTTCAAAACATGTACTTTAACTTGAAATGTACCAAAATTCCATGTCACATGTCACATCAGAATTCGATTTTCCAATAAATGTTTTTTTTGACACATATTGAGACAGCTGATAGCAATTCCTGGAATATATTTGTAATAGTTTTAATAAACAGTGAGGTCAGAGGAAAGTAGCAGGAAAAATATTAATCAGAAACTCATGGCTATAACTAAACGTGCAATTGGCTTTCCTGATTTCTGGAATGCAGGCAAGGATGATATTTTGTCTTAGGGTTTTGCATACCTTTAAACTTAGCACAGTGGATGTTAAAGCAAGAGAAATGAGAGTTTAAGAGCAGCATGGGCTACATAATAGATTACATGTTGATCTTGCCTATATAGTACCTGTCCAAGCTTATAAGATACCCAACAAACAAAAACAAAAATGAATGAACAAGACAAAATGAAAGAAAGTGATACTGTGGTATAAATAATAATTAAAGCCACATAAGAGAATTAGAAGTGCTTTGGGAGACTGATATAAACTAAGTAGTGAAATCAGTGTAAACCTGACTTAATGAGCTTCACTTGATCCAAGACTTGAAAATGTCAAAGGGTGTTAGACATTCAGAGCTCTAGGAGCCAACTAAACAGCAGACCACATACGTCACACAGAAACCTCTTTTCTAAGGTTTAAATATCTCAGTTTAGTTTGAAACCAACCAGACATCTCTTCATCCTGGATCAGCAGGGCCGATGTGATGTTGACCCATTGGTAGGCAGGAAGATTTCCTGGGGGATATGTGTGATGGATCTAGGATGGAAGAGCTGATTCAAGTGGTCCCTCTGAGCTGGAAATTTCTGATCTTTAGAGACTCAGTTAAGTCATGTGATATTTGGCGGAAACAAACACAGATGAAAGGATGTTTTGCTAAAGCAGACACATGCATGAGGATGTTTTGATGAAGCAGACATATGAGAGGGCACGTAATGCTTAGGGTATAAACATAACCCCACAGACAGAGTGGCAAGGCTCTTGCACTGGCTCCCCTTGCCCTTTTCATTAGCCTTCTCTGACAATGTCAATGCATTTGTTTTCCTTGGACAGCACGTTGCTGGTCTTTGCTTGTTATGAAATTGTAGAGAGTAACTTGACAAAGCACTTTTTCCCCCATGATATTCTGAAGCTTGTTGCCACTTCAGCAGACACATGGTGATAGGCCTCTTGTTTTTTTAGGGTCAAACTGTAACAATCTTGTAGGCTTCCTTCAGATGGGAGCTTATAATTCTTACATGAGGGACAGGTGACATTGCTCAGCAGATAAAGGACTAGGCATGACATCTTAAGTCACCTAATTCAACCCCAGAAACTTACGTAACATTAGGAGAGGTCTGACTCCACTACTTTCTCCTCTGACAGTTCCATGTGTGACATCACACACACACACACACACACACACACACACACACACACACGCACACATACACAACACACTCACTCTCACACATTCACATACATACATTCACATACACACACTCACATATTAAACACATACATACAAAACAGTAATAAATAATATATTTTTATTAAAAATAATTCCTACATGATTAGACCCCCACACTGCCAGCCCATATTTAATGTATTGGGAAATAGAGTATGTTTCTTGAGAGAAAGAGGTAAAAATATTATGGCTATGTTAAAATTTCCTATGAGTGCAAAGTGAAGATTAAGAATATTAATGTTAAATCACTGGTTCCAACCTCCATCTTTGGTCTATTCACAAAGGAATAACACAGAGTTTACAAAGTCATTATTTCTTAACTATTAATATTGTTTTTAGTGGAATTATTACTCCGACTATAATTTCATTCAGACTCGAAGATTTAAACCTTTTAACTCATATACCAGACACAGGGAAACTTCGGAAGATAATATTTTTAGTCTGACAAATTTCTTGAGATTTTTTCCCTATAATAAATCATGAACTGATCTCGCTCCTGTTACATCATTAAGTGCTTTGACAATTCACCTTTTCTTTTGTCATATTACTAATAGAAAAAATGGATGTGTTTTTAATTTTGTTCTGATCAATATCAAATTAACTCAAAAGATTAACTTCTTACTCTTGTATGCCATTTCCAGTTTCTCTATTTTTATCTTAAGTGATGCATTATGGTTTCTGCTGTCTTTTGACAAACGACTATTTTAGTTTGTAGTTATCATACTTCTTTCCTATATTCATGTTGATTAATAATTAAATATTTATCTTAACCTGATTGTATTTCAAGAATTCTGTACTTAAGGCTCAGTATCTGTATATTGTGGACTTTTGTCTTAAAACATTTAAGAGTTATTAATTCTAAGGTTTATTCTCCTATATATGTTTTAGTTTATTTAACCACTAAACAGAAAGCTAATCTTTATTCAGCATTTTTTGTGAAGATAAATAAGAAAGAGTGAGTGGAAAATCTTACTGTCTCACAAAAACAGTGAATCCATTCATAATCCATTCTAACCTTTGATTCTTGGGTTCTGGAGAAACCACTTTCTCTCTTGTAACTAAAGGAATGTCTGCAAGGTTAAGCCATCTTTCCCTGTTTATGGGTAAACTCTGATCAATGACCCAAGCACTCCACTAAACATATGTAAATGAAATATTGAAATCATAATAAAGGAATCCTAGATATATCCTTGTCCTGAGAAATGTGTGGACCCATAATTCTGCATAAAATATAGGTATATGTAATACATGTATATGTATTTTTGTATGTAATATGGATATAATATATAATATGTATAAGATTGTCTACTAGTGGTGGTGGTGATGGTGGCAGTGGTGGTAGTGGTTGGGGTAGTAGAGGTGGTAGTAGTGATGGTGGTAGTGTTATGGTGGGAGTATAGCTATCAACCGTTGTTGTTTAATTAACAAATAACCATGTCATGGAAGGTATGTGTGTGTGTGTGTGTGTGTGTGTGTGTGTGTGTGTGTGTGTATGCATGTGTGACTGTGTACTGGCTGGTTTTGTGTGTCAACTTGACACAAGCTGGAGTTATCATAGAGAAAGGAGCTTCAGTTGATCATAGAGAAAGAAAGGAGCTTCAGTTGAGAAAATGCCTGCATGAGATCCAGCGCTAAGGTATTTTCTCAGTTAGTGATCAGTAGGGAGAGCCCCTTGTGGGTGGTACCATCCCTGGGCTGGTAGTCTTTAGCTCTATAAGAAAGTAAGCTGAGCAAGCGAGGGGAAGCAAGCCAGTAAGTAACATCCTTCCATGGCCTCTGCATAAGCTCCTGCTTCCTGACCTGCTTGAGTTCCAGTTCTGACCTCCTTTGGTGATGAACAGCAATGTGGAAGTGTAAGCTGAATAAACCCTTTCCTCCACAACTTACTTCTTGGTCATGATGTTTGTGCAGGAATAGAAACCCTAAGACAGTCTGTATGTTGCACTGGAAGGGTGAACTTAGATATGCCTCACACATGCTAGAATGCACTCTACACCTACCAACCTACATATTAATCCTATTCTTCCTCCAAATTAGAGGCTATCCATGGAGCCTCACGGAAACTCACTCGTGGAAGATTAGTGACTACTGAGATATACAAAAAGACTTCAATCGGGTCAACTCTCTGCTCTACTCTTTACTTTTAACTCCAAACTGTATAAATGTGATATACATATTGATTTTCACTGATATTCATTCTATCACTGGTCACATTTATTACTTTTCCAGTAGAAAATTTTAGAAAAATATATATACAATCGAGTGATACTCAAACACAACTGAAAACATGAATTTCACACAAATTACAATAGCCATCCTCAGATCAGTTATAAATTAGACCTAATTATGAGACACTAAGAAGATGGGGCTGTGGACCTGCAGTGTTGCTAATGGGATTCTGTGGAGGTATGTTCTGGGCTCTGGAGAATGAGGTGATAGGTGGCAATTATCATTAGTGACTTTTGAATAAAGATGTTGGAGTCTTCTCACTCATTATACCAAACAGTTCTGTGGTCATTACAGTGGCTGAAAAAGGCAGTGAAATGCTGTCCGAGAGGGAGTATTGCTTATTACTGCAAAAACCTATTATTTCCATAATAGTGGTGTGATTAAGATAGCAGCATTAGGCATCATTGCCTATCAGCTTGTATGCTTTTCAAAAGCTTATGGCAGTGGTCACAAGTCAAACTTGGAACAGTTTCTGTACCTTCAATGGGGCTTCCACGACCCATACTATTTTCTTTTCCAGCTGTGACTTTAATTTGAATATTATCAGGGACAGGTCAAAACATATCTGCTATTAATCACTCCCAAAAGTTTTGTGAGAGTTGGAGGCACATAAACAGGGTCTACTCTGAAAAGGAGGCAATGTCTTTACAGTCACTGTTTGTTGCAAATCCCTCTGGAACAAAAACAGGGAGGTGGTTGACACCCTGGCCATCCCCCCTCCTTACAGTCTTATGCACTGGTTATAAATACAAGGCATGAGGCTTTGTTGAAATGTAATACATCACTTCATGAGAAAAAAAAAAAAAGCCACCCACATTCAATTCTAGGGGAAGAGACTTCGTAGACCACACTGTAAATTAAAAGATATAAAATCTATCCTAGAGGACATTATGCTTAAGGAAACAAATTCTCATTATTCTGAGTAAGACTTTGAATTTTACATTCTGACCTAAATGACAATTATAATTGGATATTTACAATGAAAAATATGTAGAAAACCTACAAGCAATAAGTCAGTGATTATGCACTTGCAAAAACATGTGCTCGGCATTTTTTTTAATTCCCTAATTAAATCCTAATTAGGATGTGCGGTGGAGTGTTAATTTTTGCTAGCTATACCTCCAGGGCATTTTTTTTTTACACCTTCAGGAGCGTAAGCTTATTCATATATGTAAAAGATAATTATCAATAAAAAAGGAACGGTCACATTGTTGGCTTGGAGAGTTGCTTATGTGCAGTCTCTCTCTCTGCCTCTGCCAAAACAAGCCCCAGAGACCTTTGTTTTCCTGTGTCATGTTAAGTCTTTTTTAGCTGCAATCATTTTTACATTGGCTACTGTATATGCAAAATGTGGCTATATTATCCAATTGGGATATAGTGATCTCCCTAGCATAGCACATCTAAAAGGGTGGGTGAACATTCAGGTGAGGATTCTCAAAGAACTTCTCCATAAGAACTAAGAATCCTATGTTTCTGGGCTAATATCCATTTATCACTAAGTGCATATCCAATGACTTCTTTTGTGATTGGGCTACCTCACTAAGGATTATGTCCTCCAGATACATCCATTTGCCCAAGAATTTCATAAATTCATTTTTTAATAGCAGAATAGTAGTCCATTTTGTAAATGTACCACATTTTCTGTATCCATTCCTCTGTTGAGGGACATCTGGGTTCTTTCCAACTTCTGGCTATTATAAATAAGGCTGCTATGAACATAGTGGAGCATGTGTGCTTTTTACCAGTTATAACATCTTCTGGGTATATGCCCAGGAGAGGTATTGCTGGATCCTCTGGTAATACTATGTCCAATTTTCTGAGAAAACGCCAGACTGACTTCCAGAGTGGTTGTAAAAGCTTGCAATCCCATCAGCAATGGAGGAGTGTTCCTCGTTCTCCACATCCTTAGAATACCCAAAATACAATTTGCAAAACACAAGAAATTCAAGAAGGAAGACCAGCACGTGGATACTTCATTCCTCCTTTGAATAGGAAACAAAATACCCATGAAAGGAGTTACAGAGACAAATTTTAGAGCTAAGATGAAAGGATGGACCATACAGAGACTAACCCACCAGGGGATCCATTTCATAATCAGTCACTAAACTCAGATACTATTGCATAGGGACAGCAAGGGTTTACTGAAGGGACCCTGATATAGCTGTCTTGTACAGAAGTGGATGCTCACAGTCACCTATAAGATGGAGCACGGGGCCCACATTGGAGAGGCTAGAGGTAGAACCTCAGGAGCTAAAGGGGTCTGCAACCCTAGAAGAGGAACAACAATATGAAATAACCAGAACCCCCAGAACTCGTGTCTCTAGCTCCATATATATCAGAAGATGGCCTAGTCGGTCATCATTGGGAGGAGAGGCCCCTTTGTATTGCAGTCTTTTTATGCCCCAATACAGGGGAATGCCAGGACCAAGAAGTGGGAGTGGGTGGGCAGGGAAACAGGGGGGTGGGAGGGAACTTTCGGGATAACATTTGAAATGTAAATTAAGAAAATATCTAGTAAAAATATTGGAAAATAAAAAGAAATGCACACACTTCTGTTTGGAGTAGGGGCTCTATTTCACTGTTGGGGTAACATGACAAATGTGACAAAAAAAAACAAAACAAAACAAAACAAAAAAAACAAAAACAAACAAACAAAAAAAACTAAGAATCCTAAGAATACTAATGTGAGATCATTTTCTCTGGCTATAAATCCAGGTTGCACATTGCAGTGTGACATACTAGGGTTCACATTAAACAAAGGAGTTTATGGTAAGAATTAGAATTAGAATTGTTTTTAATCACTATGGTAAGATTTTATTACGGGAAGGTTAACAGTGTTCCCAGCTGAGATGCAGCCTTGTGGCATCTTTTTGTTTCAGGTTGTCAATCTATTTTCTCTTTCTTTTTTCTTTCTTTTTTTCTCTCTCTCTCTCTCTTTCTTTCTTTCTTTCTTTCTTTCTTTCTTTCTTTCTTTCTTCCTTCCTTCCTTCCTTCCTCTCTCTTTCTCTCTCTCTCTCTCTCTCTCTCTCTCTCTTTCTCTCTCTTTCTTTCTTTTTATCTGGTTGCTAATATTTTTATTTACTTATATGTTATAAATTCAATATAGATCAATGAAGGAAGGTAAGAAACCAGAGATCCAGTGATAACCTTGTAGTCTGGAAAGTAAAACACTGATAGGAAAAGAATTGGCCATGGCAGAGTAGTAAAAATATTAGCTATAGCAGTGTTGGTCAGCATGTCTAATTTCTAGACATTTTATAATCAGGGTTTTACTCATGCTAAAAGTTCCCACCCTCTTCTTTCCCTCCTTCCCTTCCCTCTCACTATTCCCACCCTTTCCAATCTGTGAAATAAAAGACAACAGAGTAAATGAAAACACTACTGTGTGTATATTTTTTTAATGAAATCCAAATACAAAAGCTAGATGAGAAAGCATTTTCTTCTGAACAGATCTGACTTCATTTTCATTACTATATGTTTCTTGTTCATAGTACAAGCTTTTAAAATATAATCCCATAAAATAAAACATAAGATAAACAGTTTATCTTCTATATATGGTTGAATAAAATTCAATTAGGTATATAAAACCCATTTTAATCCAGTCCTCTTTGGATGAACCCTGGGGGTGGTTCAGTGACTTGGCCATAGTGAATAGCAGTAAACATCAATGTGCTTCTGTCTCTGTGATGGGTTGATATGGAGTCCTTGTAGTAGATACTTAGGATTATATATTTATGGATCTTAGTTTGCTTTGTGTGTGAGTGTTTGAGACCAACAACTTCTCTTCCTGGCTTATCTCAGCCTAAAGATTACAGATCAGTTTTTGATGGGGGAATACAGAGAAGAGAACTTCAATGATACTTGGATTAGTTTTAATAGTGCTTTTAGGTGCGGGCCAGGCTGCTGGAAGAGAAAATGAGTGAGTGGGATTATCTAGCTTTAGACCATGAATTCTTCAATACTCATATTCAAGGAAACTCATACTCACTGCTCCAAAAGTGGTACAGTGCTTATGAGGGTGCCAACTTCTTTCTGATTGGATTTCAGGACTCTTATTCAGGAGAAATTTCTTGTCTGTTACAGAAAATACAGAAAACTTGGTAAAAATAAACATGATTAATACATGATTACAAGATGATAATCCATGTGACCTGGGGTCCTATTAATTCTGTTTCACTTGGTCTTATCTTTAAGCCCATAAATTTAGGTTGGTGTTGATCTTATCGATAGACATTCTTTTGTCAAGGCTTAGTGGTCAATGCATAGGCTCAGACTTGTCAGTGTGCTACAAGTAAGTAACTGTGATTGGTCAGCTGTACAAGGGTTGTCTGTATCAACATACCTCTTCCCTATGTTCAAAGAACATCATAGAGGGAGGCATGTAAAAAAATTTGGAGTTTAACAGTAAAGAGTTATGAAATGGAGTTATCTGCAAATGTCATAGCTGTTGCACACATCAAATCATACCAGTTTTGATTGCCTGCATAAGACCTAAACAAAATCAAGACTGTCAATTCATTTTTGAATGAATGGGATGGCTTCCTGGAACAGCTATTTATATTTAATGGTTGGTTGCTGAAGGAAGTAGGTGTTTATTTGTACATGTGATAGATTTCTCATGACCTACTAGATTGCCTAACAATAATTCATATATGAAAAACATTAATTATGATAAACATTTTAATAATAATAAAGATAGCACTAGAGGAAACAAAGGAAGGAGAAATTTTAGGGATTCCTGGAGAGATCTAAACATGTTTTGGAGAGTACGTAAGATCAAAACCCAGTGTTTATATGCACTCAACGTTCAAAGAATACAAAGAATACAATTACATAGATAGATAGATAGATAGATAGATAGATAGATAGATAGATAGATAGATAGATAGAGATAAAGATATAGATATAGACATAGATATAGACATAGATATAGACATAGATATAATAAAACAAAATTGAAGAGAGACAATGGTAAAAAATCATAAAGGTGATTTCTATAAAAAAAAACATTACTTTTAGTAAGAACTTTCCATTAACAGAGTGAGAGAGAGAGAAAGAGAGAGAGAGTTAGAGAGAGAGAGGAGAGAGAGAGAGATTTTTTTTTTTTTTTTTTTGGTTTTTTGAAACAGGGTTTCTCTGTATAGCCCTGGCTGTCCTGGAACTTACTCTGTAGACCAGGCTGGCCTCAAACTCAGAAATCCACCTGCCTCTGCCTCCCAAGTGCTGGGATTAAAGGTGTGCGCCACCACGCCCTGCTGAGAGAGAGATTTTAAGGTATAGGATATATTTATACCATATATATATATATATATATATATATATATATATATATATATATTAGATATAAACATATCCTATACTTTAAAACTATTGAGTTTGCTGGGCTAGAGAAATGACTCAATTGATCAGAGAGCTCACTGATCTTTCAGCAGACAAAACTTCAGTTTCTACCACTAGGAAATTAGCTACATTGAAGAGATTATGTGGCTTCCAAATAAGTGGAATTGACGTGAGGGTATCCCAATCCCTGTTGCCTGTACATGGATTGTGTTCTTCTAGCTGGGTGGCATTGCCTGTCCACAGTGGGAAAGGAAGCACTTAGCATCTCAAGAGACTTGAAGTGCTAGGGTAGGGCAGGCATACTCACAGGGACTACCAACCCCTCAGAGGAGAAGGGGAGGGAGGAAGGATTGTAGAAGTGGTGACTTAGAAAGGGCAGTTAGCAGGATTTAATGTGAATAAGTAAAAAGTAAAATAAAATGGAGAGAGAGAGAGAGAGAGAGAGAGAGAGAGAGAGAGAGAGAGAGAGAGAGAGAGAGAGGGAATAATTAATACTGTCAATACTGTCTTGATTTATGGCACCTAAATTTTGGGAGTTGATTTTTTTGGTCAGGTGGCTATGTTGTATTTTTAGGAACCATATGATCCTCAAATAGCAGCAACTAAGGAAAGAGGCATTTGTATATGTTTTTAAGAATCCCTTTAATAAAATAAAATAAAATAAAATAAAATAAAATAAAATAAAATAAAAATTTCCTGGAGTGAATATATTTTTGTAAAATGCTTATTAAATGGGAAACACAAATCAGTGAGAAGTAATCCATGACAGATGGAATCTCTTATGTTCATGAAAGCTAAGAGATTCGACACAGTTCCCGTAGCTTTTAGGGGTCATAGTCATGATTTGAATATTGCTATGAATCTGAATTTTTGCCTCTCTATTATCCAATGAAAACAAAAAGGGTCTTGCCAAAGTGCCACTTCTATGACTATCCATCCTATATTCATAATTTTTTGGCAAGTCCTTCAGTAAACTCATTTTAAATTTCACACTTTTCTCTCATTTTGCTCTCTCTGATGATTGCCAAGAACAACTGTCAACAGATGTGAAAGTTTACAGATCATTAGATTTTCCTCTTCAGTTGACTCTCAGAAATGCCCTTGTGTCAAAGGAGCTCTTCTTTTTCATTTGAAAAGATTGGTTTTAGAGTAGTTTTGCTCCAAAGTAGTTAGATAGTCAATTTTCTCCAATGAGCAATTAACCTGAACAATTGTAGAGATAGGGCCACAGTGAGATCAATTACACGTCTGTTTATCTTTGCTTCTATATGTAGTGCCCTTACCTACTAGGCTTTCAGCATCACGTAAAAACTATGAGGCAGATGCCTCATCAAATACTTTGTAAGAGAGAACACTTCCAGGTAAGTCAAGGTCATTATTTCTACCAATACATATATTACTTTATTCTTCACTCTTTCACATATGTTCATGCACATACATATACATCACAACTGATAATGCACATAGTATTTAATATTTGCATTACTTCTTTATTATTTTTTTAATCCAGACATGGAAAAGGATGAGAGGTCTTTTTGTCTCTAGCTGAATTACCATAGTCATGAGCAATTCTAACTTGATGTGTTCAGTAAAATTGACCAGGTTCTCTCTTAATTCTCTCTGAATCTTATGCACACCATGATAACTATAGGATAAACATCCTTAAGTGTCTGCTATTGTTTTCTTTTAAAAAATAATCTACTACTTTTTTTTCAAGCTTCAGAAATAATGGCAAATATTATTGCAAGCCAAACTTCTCTACAATGAAGCACAATCTGACATCCTTTCTGAAGGTATACATAATTTCTTATTCATATCTTTCTATATCTCTTTAAATATATATAGCTCTGACCCTGAGGGTTTGAAGTTCCAATTTCAACTATGACCCTAAGGTATTTATTGGTATTTATGTCCTGCTATGCTATCTCTGAAGATTTACAATAAAAATAATGTGGCATTTTTCCCTAATTAGGCTATAATATAATAAGGAATCTATCTTATACATAGAGTACACAGTGTTCTTCTCTTTCCTTGATCTGATCAGTCAATTTGTTTGTTGGAGAATTTCAAATGGTGAGGAACCACTATCATGTCTTCCCCAGCCTACAAAGCCTGAACGTTACTAAGAATATTTAGAAGTAATTTAAATTCATGTCTTTTTCCACTTTAATGTTCAATCATAATCACAATATTTTCTAACACAATGACTGTGTACTACTGGAGAGACTCAGGTCAAAAGATTTAAGATGAGGTACGCTTTAGTCTCTAAGAAACAAACAGCTATGAGTTAATAAATATATCATTTATCATATTTGAGGGTCCTTTGTTTTAGATTGCTATACAATACACAGATGATATTTTGCTAAGTAATAATAGCTTAAAAATGAACAGGACTTAAAGGATTCCTTTCCATTCTTACATAATTAGTATCTGTTTCCATGATCTGTGCATTGTTGAGAGTGGGCTGTTGAAGTCTCCCACTATTATTGTGTGAGGTGCAATATGTGCTTTGAATTTTAGTAAAGTTACTTTTTTGAATGTGTGTGCTCTTGCATTTGGAGCATAAATGCTCAGAACTGATAGTTGTTCTTGGTAGACTTCTCCTTTGATGAGTACACAGTGTCCTTACTTATCTTTTTTTGAATAATTTTGGCTGAAAGTCGATTTTATTTGATATTAGAATGGCTACTTTAGCTTGTTTTTTTGGGACCGTTTGTTTGGAAAAATATTTTCCAGCTCTTTACTTTGAGATAGTGTCTGTCTTTTACACTGAGGTATGTTTCCTCTATGCAGCAAAATGCTGGGTCCTGTTTACATATCCAGTCAATTTTTCTATGTATTTTTATTGGGGAATTGAGTCCATCGATGTTAAGAGATACAAAGGAATAGTGATTGTTGCTTCCTTTTATTTTTGTTGTTAGAGGTAAAATTATGTTTGTGTGGTTATCTTCTTTTGAAAGAAGATTACTTTCTTGCTTTTCCTAGGGTGTAGTTTCCTTCCTTGTGTTGGAATTTCTCATCTATTATTCGTTTTAGGGCTGCTGTGGAAAGATATTGTGTAAATTTTTTTGTCTCTTGGAATATCTTGGTTTCTCCATTTATGGTAATTGAGAGTTTTGCTGGTTATAATAGTCTGTGCTGACAATTGTGTTCTCTTAGGGTCTTTATGACATCTGCCCTGGATCTTCTAGCTTTCATAGACTCTGCTGAGAAGTCTGGTGTAATTCTGATAGGTCTGCCTTTATATGTTATTTGTCCTTTTCCCCTTACTGCTTTTAAACTCTTTCTTTGATTTGAGCATGTTTTTTTGTTTGTTTGTTTGTTTGTTTGTTTGTTTTTTAACTATTATGTGAGGGGAGGAATTTCTTTTCTGCTTTATTCTGTTTGGAGTTCTACAAGTTTCCTGTATGTTTATGGGTATTACTTTCTTTATGTTATGGAAGTTTTCTTCTATAATTTTGTTGCAGATATTTTTACTGGTGCTTATAATTGGAATCTTCACTCTCTTCTATACCTATTATACGTGGGGCTAGTCTCCTCATTGTGTCCAGGATTTCCTAGAAGCTTTCTTCTATAATTTTGTTGAAAATGTTTACTGGTGCTTTAAGTTGGGAATTTTCACACTCTTCTATACCTATTATACTTAGGTTTGGTCTTCTCATTGTGCCCTGGATTTCCTGGATGTTTGGGTTTAGGAGCTTTTTGCATTTTACATTGTCTTTGATTGTTGTGTCAATGTTTTCTCTAGTACCTTCTGCAACTGAGATTCTCTTTTCTATCTCTTATATTCTCTTGGTGATGCTTGCATACATGTCTCCTGATCTCTTTCCTACGTTTTCTATCTCCAGGGTTGTCTCTGTAGTAATTTCTTTAGTGTTTCTATTTCCATTTTTAGATCCTGGATGGTTCTGTTCAATTCTTTAAGGGATTTTGTGTTTCCTCTTTAAGGTGTTCTTTGTAGCTGTTTACCTGTATTATCCTGTGTTTCTTTAAGGGAGTTATTTATGTGCTTCTTAAATTCCTCTATCATCATCATGAGATGTGATTTTAAATTAGTGTCTTGCTTTTCTAGTGTGTTGAGATATCCAGGTCTTGCTGTGGTGGGAAAACTGGGTTCTGTTGATGCCAAGTAGCCTTGGTTTCTGTTGCTTTTGTTCTTGCCCTTGCCTCTCACCATTTAGGTATCTCTGATGTTAGCTGGTATTGCTGTCTCTGACTATGGCTTGACACTCCTGCAAGCCTGTGTATCAGTACTCCTGGGAGACCAGTTCCCTCCAGGAGGAATTTGGGTATGTAGAGCTATGGCACAGGGTCAGCTCTAGGGTGTAGACAGAAACAGGGAGGATCCTGTCCCTGCCTGTTCCTTGGTTCCTGTGTCTTGATAGCTCTTGGTGGGTCCCTCTTGGGCCAGGAATTTGACCAGAAGTGGTTTTACCTGTGCTCACAGGTGTATCAACAATCCTGGGAGACCAGCTCTCTCCTGGCAGTATTTTGGTATGGATCAGCTCTGGACACTGTGGCACAGGATCAGCTCAGGGCACAGACAGAAACTGGAAGGATACTGTCCTAGGCTGCTCCTTAGTTCCTGTGTCCTGAGGGATCTAAGTGGGTCCCTCAGAGTAGAAGTGGTGGTCTTACCTGTGCTCACAGGCATGTCAGTACTCCTGGTAGCCCAGGTAAAACCACCAGTAGTATTTGATTATTGAGAGCTGTAACACAGGACCAGCATATTTTATAAAATTTTATGAGGACTTTAGTGTTATACTTCTGTGAACTTCTTTTCAAATGGTGCATCAGATATCTATTTGATTATGACAAACTAACCTGAAACATTCTATCATAAAATAATAGCTTTTCTTTTACCTCTTTAGCATTGTTCTCCTGCATTTCTTTAAGTGAGTTAGTTATTCATGTCCTTCTTAATGTCCTTCTTCATGTCTTCTACCAGCACAATGAGATAGGATTTTAAATCCGAGTCCTGCTTTTCAGGTGTGTTGGGGTATCCAGGACTGGCTGAAGTGGGAGTGCTGGGTTCTGATGAAGGTGAGTGGTCTTGGTTTCTGTTATTAAGATTCTTACATTTGCCTTTCGCCATCTGGTAATCTCTGGAGTTGGTTGTTATAGTTTTCTCTGGTTGAAGTTTGTTCCTCCTGTGATTCTGTTGGCCTCTAACAGCAGACCCAGGAGCCCAGCTCTCTCCTGAATCTCTGTGGTCAGAGTAGTCTCAGCAGGTGAGCTCTCCTCTTACAGGGAAGGTGCAAGGAGTTTTGGTGTTCAGATCTGCCTCTTAGGTAAAGTTGAAGACACTATATAGGGCTTGTCCTAGAAGATGTGTTGCCTTTGCGGTCTGCACACTCAACTGCACAGACTGGTCTCTGTGAGACCCTTTTTAGTCCCTGAGCTGACCTGAACAGACTGGTTTGTGAGCGACCTGGGACCCAATATGACTCTCTCACAAGTTCCTGCAGAGAAAGCCCTCCCAGGCAGAAGGAGAACTCTACTCAGGCAGGGAGGAAGCCTGGATATCTAGAGCCCCAAGCTGGGTCTGTCCCAAAAGGTGCACTGCTCAGCTGTTTGCTCACTTACCCTTTGCAGTCCATGAGATGACTTGAGCAGATTGGGTCTGAGCTACCCTTTGAGGTCCCTGAGCTGACCTGCGCAGAGTGACTCTGAGCGACCTGGGACCCTCCACCTCACACCAGTCAGAATGGCTAAGATCACAAATTCAGGTGACAGCAGATGCTGACGAGGATGTGGAGAAAGAGGAACACTCCTCCATTGCTGGTGGGATTGCAAGCTTGTACAACCACTCTGGATGTCAGTCTGGCATTTTCTCAGAAAATTGGACATAGTACTACCGAAAGATCCTGCAATACCTCTCCTGGGCATTTACCCAGAAGATGTTCCAACTGGCAAAAAGCACACATGCTCCACTATGTTCATAGCAGCCTTATTTATAATAGCCAGAAGCTGGAAAGAACCCAGATGTCCCTCAATAGAGGAATGGATACAGAAAATGTGGTACATTTACACAATGGAGTACTATTCTGCTATTTAAAAATGAATTTATGAAATTCTTGGGCAAATGGATGTATCTGGAGATTATAATCCTTAGTGAGGTAACCTAATCACAAAAGAAGTCATTGGATATGCACTCACTGATAAATGGATATTAGCCCAGAAACTTAGAATACCCAAGATATAATTTGCAAAACACAAGAAAATCAAGAAGGAAGACCAGCACGTGGTTACTTCATTCCTCCTTTGAATAGGAAACAAAATAACCATGAAAGGAGTTACAGAGACAAAGTTTAGAACTAAGATGAAAGGATGGACCATACAGAGACTACCCCACCAGGGGGGATCCATCCCATAATCAGTCACTAAACACAGACACTATTGCATAGGACAGCAAGTGTCTACTTAAGGGACCCTGATAAAGCTGTCTTGTACAGAAGTGGATGCTTACAGTCATCTATATGATGGAACACACGGCCCACAATGGAGAAGCTAGAGATAGAACCCCAGGAGCTGAAGGGGTCTGCAACCCTATAAGAGGAACAACAATATGAAATAACCAGAACCCCCTGAACTCATGTCTCTAGCTCCACATGTAACAGAAGATGGCCTAGTCGACCATCATTGAGAGGAGAGGCCCCTGGGTATTGCAATCTTTATATACCCCAATACAGGGGAAAGCCAGGGCCTAGAAGTGGGAGTGGGTGAGCAGGGGAACAGGGCGAGAGGAGGGGGGGTAGGGAACTTTCAGGATAGCATTTGAAATGTAAAATAAGAAAATATCTAATAAAAATAAAAACAGCTGAAAAAAAAAAAACAATAGCTGATTATTTCTCAAGGTAATCTAAGCCAATAATTGCCCCCCAACCTAGGAGTCTCATCTTGCTTAATAGCTAGGTATCAGATACTCTTAGGCATCTGATTATGGGCCTTGGTTCTCTTCTGTGTAAGCCTTTGTTATACTTTACAATATTTTCTACACTATAGCTCTACATCAATGTTTCCTGAAGGGTCTTTCATGTCTGTGCTTATATCATGCATGCTAATGTCCTGATGACCTTGGTGATTTATTGGTGAAACCAAGAGTAAATATGAGAGAGGCATATGCAAGGTCATGCTATTAGAAGATTTATTTTATTTTAAATTCTTCTGGTAGAATCTTTCACAAATGGTACTGGCATTTTAAGATTAATAAAGAGACTAAATAATGATATAATTTAAAGGGAATTTAAGTATTATGTAGTTTAAGACTATCACTCTGTGAGGAAACAAATAAAATCAGAAAAAGCAACTCCTAAGCACAGAAAAGAGTTAAAATAAATACATAAATAAATAAATAAATAAATAAATAAATAAATAAATAAATACAAAAAAAGAAGACAAAACTCACATATTACTTTAAAGTTAAAGGAATGGAAGAGTTAATATTTATATGATTGTGAATATTAATGTATTCAAAGGATCCTAAAAAGTCAATGACCTGCCAACCTAGGTTGTTTTATATGACTCTGCAACCTCTCTCTCTCTCTCTCTCTCTCTCTCTCTCTCTCTCTCTCTCTCTCTCCCTCACTCACTCACTCTTGCCCTCTCTCTCTCCTGAAAAATTTTGGAATACAAATATGTTGACATCCAAATAAGTATAACTTTTTAATTTTAATGTATGTTGGAATATGCCAGTCATTTGATGGCACTATACTATTAAACTGCTAAATAAATAAGTTATCTCTTAGAGGGTAGAATGATGGAGACCATTGGTTTCATAATAGATTTCTTTCATTGAAACAAGCAAAATATACGTGAACTCATATTTAATGAATCCCTGATTTTTAATCTTCTTAGGGATTATTTGTTCTGGTTGAAACTATTATAACTGTGTATGTTCTCTCCAGGAATAAGTCCAGCGAGGCAAAGCATGAGAATAGGCACAAAGCTTTCACTATGCAGGTAAATGTTTCTGATTTTTCAAGCCTGGATTATTGTAATTCTTCTTTTCCAGAGCTTTTGCTCATAATACTTTCTCTGATAAAGCTCTCTGAGAATGCAAAAGTCGAATCTTAATTAAAAAAAATGCACCTGCCTTGGTAAATTATTCCAATTTTGATATCCATGCACATGATCCTATCTAGTTTACAATAATAGGATTCATAGTTAAGAACTTGAGGGATAGTGGCTGTCTCTGGTTTCAAAGAATGTAATGTAGGCTTTTTTCTTCTTCTTCTTCTACTTCTTCTTATTGTCAGAATCAACATATCTTCATTCCAAGACCGATTTCAAAATTGACTTTCTCAACTAGAACAATTGTTGTAATCATTAAATAAATTTATTGCACATATCTATTTGACAACATTTTAAAGAAGGACAGTAATCAACTGTTACTTTTTATTGCAATACTAATTTAATTTTATTTTAACAAAAGCATTTATACTTAAGGGTCTTCATGTCTACTTAGTACCCCATTTTGTAAATCACAATTTTCAATATTCAAGAGCAATATACTGTGCTCTTATAAATTTTTATTAATGAAATAGGGTTGTGATTCCTTCCGGTGTGAACTTCTGTCTTAGAAGGGGGAACAAAATATTCATGGGAGAAAATATAGAGACAAAGTGTGGAGCAGAGACTGAAGGAAATGCCATCCAGAGACTGCCCCACCTGAGGATCCATCTCATGTACAGACACCCAACCCAGACATTATTGAAGAGACCAAGAAGTGCTTGCTGACCAGATCCTGATGTAGCTGTCTCCTGAGAGGCTCTGGCAGAGCCAGACAAATACAGAGGCAGATACTGGCAACCAACTTTTGGACTGAGCACAGGTTCCCCAATGGAGGAGTTAGAGAAAGGACTGAAGGAGTTGAAAGGGTTTGCAACCCCATAGGAAGAACAACAATATCAACCAACCAGACCTCTCCCCAACTCCATAGACCCTAGAAACTAAACCACCTACCAAAGAGTATACATGGAGCGACCTATGGCTCCTGCCATATATGTAGCAGAGGATGGCCTTGTTGGATGTTAATTGGGAGAAAAGGCCCTTGGTTCTGTGAAGACTCAATGCCCCAGTGTAGCAGAATGCCAGGGCAGGGAGGTGGGAGTAAGTGGGTGGGTGAGGAGGGAAGATGGAATTTTTTGTGTGGTGGTTAATTTTCTAATTCCCAAAGGCTGAGACAGAAGATGGTAGTGAATATGAAGCCAGCCTAGGCTCCATTGCAAGAGCTTATCTAAAGAAAGAATAACCAAAAGTTAAGCAGATGAGAGTCTCAGCTAAATAAATAAATAAATAAATAAATAAATAAATAAATAAATAAATAAACTTGAACATCTCTAGAAAGAGGGATGAAAGCCTTGCCCTCCATGGAGTCTACTAGTGTGAGGTAAGACTCATTTTCCAACATTATGAGTGGTAAATTATAAACAAAGTATCCAATATTAAGTGGTTTGCCTTGAAAACACTTGTGTCAGCAATATTTTACAGACTGAGAATGTTGTATTCCTGCATTTAATAGTATTTCTATGCATATGACAACTCACTGTTAATAACAGTGTATGATCATAACCATTTACATATTGAGCAAGTTGTATTTGAGAATACATATGTATGTGCGTGTGTGTGTGTGTGTGTGTGTGTGTGTGTGTAACAACAATTAATGAAAAAGATCATGAATTTGAAAGAGAGCAAGGACAGGAGACTAGAAGGATTAAAAGGAAAAAATACAAGTGGAGAACAGTGTAATTATTATCATAATCTCAAAAAGTAAATGAAATGAAGACAAAGACAATTAAAGATTATGCTTTTAATATGTAAAACTTCCATGGCGCACGCCTTTAATCCCAGCACTCGGGAGGCAGAGGCAGGTGGATCTCTGAGTTCGAGGCCAGCCTGGTCTTCAAAGTGAGTTCCAGGACAGCCAGGGCTATATAGAGAAACCCTGTCTCGAAAAACCAAAAAAAAAAAAAAAAAAAAGTAAAACTTCCACATCAAAAGTAAATCCAAAACACATATTTAATTTATTCAAAGCCCAAATAAAACAGTCATTAAAGAGTTTTTTTCTTTTTAATCTTTAAATGAGGAGAAAACAAGAAGAGACAGATATTAAAGGCTCATTAGCTTCTTTCCTTCTTTCATTCTTCCTTCCTTCCTTCCTTCCTTCCTTCCTTTCTTTCTTTCTTTCTTTCTTTCTTTCTTTCTTTCTTTCTTTCTTTCTTTTGTTTTTTGTTTTCTGTTTTTTTGTTTTTTGAGACAGGGTTTCTCTGTGTAGTCCTGGTTGTCCTTGAACTCACTCTGTAGATCAGACTGGCCTTAAACTCAGAAATCCACCTGCCTCTGCCTCCCAAGTGCTGGGAGTAAAGGCATGTGCCACCACTGCCAGGCATCATCAGCTTCTTGACCACTTGACTTAGTGGTGTATCTTACTACTGACAAATTTGACTCAAATAAGGCATGCTATGTCCTCACTAATAAACACACAAAGACCTTCAGAGCTTCCAAAGGAAGACATTTAAAGGAAAGCCAGAAATGTTGCTTAAAGGTCAAGATTTGTAAGCAAATGGATCTCAAGTATAATTTACATGTGATACTATTCCAAATGAGATGCCACAGGGATTTTATTGTTTTGAGACAAGAATATAGAAAAAAAATAATCATGATTCTTACTCTGTTACTCAGGCTCTTAAGAACTTAAACTTATGTGAAATAGCCGGGATAGATCCAACATTCTATCTTTGAGAAGCAGAATTAGTGTAGTTTATTTTAAAACTCCAAGTCTGATCAACATGGGCAGAATAATGAAAATAAAAAAAAAATTGGAGGAGACAGAAGTCTGTGAGACTATGGTGCTCCACTTTTTGCTCAAATCTTACTTTAAGATGAGAAAATAACAAGTTTGAAAACATACAAAGAGGCAAATATTTCCTGTAATCTTTTGATATACCTCTTCTAGGTCTTGCCTATAATCTTAGACTTCACTCTACCTATGCCCTCCAAATAACAGACATTGACCTCTCTGAGTGCCAGAATCTTCTCCACTGAGCCTTTCTATACACTGGGGAGACAGACACAAGTGGTAAGCCATCAGAGCCCACGAGGAGCCCAAAAGCTCACATATTCTTGACATGCCTACTATCTTAAATGTTTCTCTAGGATTTTTTTCTGATCCCTAATTTAGTTACTACTTTAATTAATAGTTCCTATAAAGGTTGGGGAGATGACTAACTCAGTAGTGTTCTTGCCTACAGATGTGAGGACCTGAGCTCAATCTCTGGAACCCTTGTTGAAAAACCAGGGATTGCAGCGTGCCTCAAATCCAAGCTCTGGGAAGGAGGATTCTTGGGGCTTGCTGACCAACCAGCCTGAATGATTTCTGAATTCCAGGCCTATGAGAGACTCTGTCTCAAAAACAAGGTGGGTGAGTTCTATCTCAAGGAGTTGGCCATAAAATAAATTAGATGTTGGTGCTTAGCCTCCAAACCATTGTGCCTCTACTGTACCAGTGTATCTTTCAGGCAGGTTACCATTTTAAACAGAAGGATTTAGAGCTTGGTTTGTGTTTACCTTTCTCCTTTTGTAGATTTGAATTCTCTTCCACAAAGTGTCAAGAAAATAGAAAACACAGACTCTCCCTCCGCTCTAGTTATACTTCCAAATTTCTGGCTTGCTGAGATATGCATAGCTTGCTGGGTGAGTCACATTTGTCTAATTCACTGATTTAGTGTATTTCACTTGCACTAATATAGCACAAAATATTTTCAAACACAGAATTCTATGATTATGCATTTCCCTCTGTAAGCATTTAGCACATTACATTTTATAGACATACAACATAACCTGGTAAAATTTTGTACTTCTCAACAAAAGATTTAACTTCAATCAATATAAAAATGTATTTAGTTTGTATCTTAGGCTATAACTGATTTGCTACGGAAGACATCCAACCTTCTGATGTCTCCCTGTGCCTAGATTTTATGTAACACAGAATTTTTACCAAGGCTATGCAAATGCCTAAGAACTATAGGTCCAACAGAAGGACTGGAAATTAGACAGATTCCCTGATAGATAGGGAAAGAGGCCTTGGCTAGGTAGTAAAGATGATGAAATTCTAAGATGACTTGTTTCTTTCTGACTCTGCTTACCAAAGACAAAAAGTCTTGCAGCTAAAAACCAAGTTCTTGTGAGGGTTTGTTCCACCAATAAGACCCCAACTCATCTTAGAATCCTGCCTATGGACTGCCCCTAGGCAATCAAAGCAGTTCAGGTCAATTCATGGCAGATCAGGATATGTTTACCCAACAGTCATGGGCCAGTCAGCCACCAACCCTAAATTAGAAAATTAGAAAAGAAAGACCCTTTGAATACTAAGAAAACACACACACACACACACACACACACACACACACACACACACACACACACGTGTGTGTGTGTGTATATATATATATATATATATATATATATATATATATATATATATATATATATAATATGAAAATAAGCAAACAATAAGAAAAACAACAAAGCAACCCTGTAGAAGTCTGGATTTGGCACCAGAGTCCCACTTCTGCTATGTGGAGGGTTTTTCTCCATATGTGATTGCTGTGGGTATGCCCATATTCCCACCTCTGATAAAAACCTTTCTTCACCATTCAGCTGTGTTTTAGAATTTCCTTACAGCTACCAGTTGTAGAAGAGGATTTTCCTGCCTTTTAATTTTTTTTTTTAAAACAGGGAGAGAAACTGAGATCCATCAGGACTCTTAGACAACAATAAAACGATCTATATACAAAAATATCCATTAGATTTTTTTCAATAAAATTTGAGATTTTTTTGTCTATAGCCCATCTGTCACAAATTATATTGATCATTTCTATAACCTGATAAAGAAGAGTTGGGACTTTGATATACAAGTAATGAAGTTTTTTGTTTCTACTGAGCTAATGTTATACAAATGGTGACTTTTTCCACAGTGGACAGTTTTCGCAGGAAGAAAATGTTCTAAGTTTTTCCATCAACTTATTGTTTGAGATTAAAAAACATATATATATATATATATATATATATATATATATATATATATATATATATATGTTTTATTTGTATGGAAAGAATAATCATAAAACATTCAAGAAATGTAGAAATACATAACATAAGGAGTCTGAATATTAATATTCTAATTTCTGTTGTATTTTGAAGTTTCAATTTTTAATATATCCCTTTTTAACAATTTCATACCATGTCTTTGAACATATTTATACCAACTCAATTTCTCTTGTTCCTCCCCCTCAAACCTACCACTCTTCCCACCCAACTTTGAGTTTACTTATTTCCCTTTTGATTCCAGTTTGTGTTGCACAGCTAGTTATGGAATTGGGGCCATCTGTGCAGTGTGGTCAGCCAACCATCGATCACACCATTCACAAACCAAAACAAGGCACACACAACAATCAATTTCTCTTTCTCCGTCCTTTCTCGATCCTTAGGTTGGGATGGGATTATGTTCATCTTACCCCTTTGAAGCTGAGATTTTTGTCTAACTGGAGCTTGCACGGGGATTTGGCATGCTGTCAAAATTGCTGTGACTTCATACGTGTGTCTGCTGTGTATTGAGAAACACTTGTTTCCTTGAAGTTATCCAATACCTTTTGCTTTTATTCTTGCCCTGCGGCATATATCTTCATAAAGATCCCTCAGCTTTGAGAATAGGATTGCAGTATGAACGTCCACTTTAAAGGTTAAAAAGTACATGGGATTTTGCTCTCTGCACATAAAACCATTTGGAGTCACTGTGTAAAATTCCATCGACTGCAAGATAGCTTCTAACATGACTTGATGTTCCAAATTGACAGTCAGGGAAAGCTCATGAAGCTAGATACACATTGCCGATTAATAACAACTTAACATGACCTATAAAGATAATATAAGTAAATGTTTGGCCTATAAAAATAGCTAGTTGGAAAATGAAAGCCACCTTGTTATCTAAAAAGTGAGGGAATTCCCACAGGCATAGGCTTATACAGCTGTTTGAGATAGTGAGAGATATTTCAGTCTAAAAAAAAAAAAAAAATCATCCTCAAAAGTTACACAATTGAGTTACAAACCAACAAAAAAAAAAATCAACAAAACCATATGTTTTAAATTTGTAATATTTTTCTTTTTCAAACTATTATTGAAAATAGATTCTTCTCTTATACAATAAAACTAGACTGACCACAGTTTCCTCCCCTACATCTGCTGCAAGTTCCCTACATACCTCCCTTCTCCCCCCAGATCCATACTCCCTTCATTTTCTCTCCAGAAAGGAGCAGGCCTCCAAGTGAGAAAAGCCAAACAGGACAAACAAAATACCACAATTCAAGTCAATAGCTTTCATCCTGAGTCCGGACAAGGCAATCCAATGAGGAAAAGAATCCCAAGAGCTGGCAAAAGAGTCAAAGATACACACACTCCCACTGTTAGGAGTCCCACAAAAACAAGAAGCTAACATGTTTTTAGTTGGCAGTATGTCATGACTCATACACAGAGGACTTGGTGCAGATTCACCCTGACCCTTTGCTTGTCATTTCTGTCTCTGTGAGCCTATGTGCGTCCTGCTTAGTTGATTTAGTGGACCACATACTTCCAGGGTGCTCTACCTCTTCTGACTCCTATGGTCTTTTCTCTCTCTCTCTTGTCCATGGTTTCCAAAGTTCTCAAAGGGAGGAACTAAGTGGAGAGCTTCAATTTAGGTCTTATCTCTTCATAATAACTGGCTATATGTCTCCATAACTGTTCCTATCGTCTGCTCTAAAAAGCTTCTGTGATGACAAGTGAATCAGACACAGGTCCATGAGTATAGCAGAGTATAATTAGGAATCACATCATTGATTCATTTTTTTTTCTCTTTCCATATTCTTTTTTTCTCTTTATTAGATATTTTCTTCATTTACATTTCACATTTTATCCAGAAATTTTCCCTTACCCTCCCGCGTCCCCGCCCTGCTCCCCTACCCACCCCCTCCCACGTAATTCCCCTGGCATTCCCCTGTTCTGGGGCATATAGAGTCTGTATGACCAAGGGGCCTCTCCTCCCAATGATGGCCAACTAGGCCATCTTCTTCCATATATGCAGCTAGAGACATGAGCGCAGGGGGAACTAGTTAGTTCATGTTATTCTTCCACCTAGAGGGTTGAAGACCCCTTCCGCTCCTTGGGTAGTTTCTCTAGCTCCTACCTTGGGAGTCCTGTGTTCCAACTAATAGCTGACTGTGAGCATCCACTTCTGTGTTTACCAGGCACTGGTATAGCCTCCCACAAGACAGCTATATCAGGTCCCTTTCAGCATTATCTTGCTGGCATATGCTATAGTGTTTATTTTGGTGGCTGATTATGGGAGGGATCCCTGGCAGCCGCCGTCACTGGTTGGTCCATCCTTTTGATTCAGCTTCACACATGATCTCTGTAGCTCCTTCAGTGTGTGCTTTGTTCTTGATTCTAGGAAGGGGCACTGAGACCACATTTTGAACTTCATTCTTCTTGAGATTCATGTGTTTAGTAAGTTATATATTCGTTTTTTTATGTCTTGTTGTGTTCTTCCCTAAGTCTCTGGGCTATACACTCTCTGAATGTTTAACATACAGATAGGATTGCATCCAGTGCATCTACACCCTTGTATACTATAGACCTCAAATTAAGCCAAAGATTGATTGGACATATCCCATATTTCTGTGCCCCTACCCCATTGCCCCAGGACATCAATCAGGCAAGAAATTGTAGGTAGAGAATTCAGTGGCTATAATGATTCCAGGGTTTCTATTTACATACTCTTGAGAGTATCTTGTCATACCAAGGAAACTAGAAAATATGGGCGAAGACTCCATACACACCCCATCTTGACCTTTCTAAGCTGGGTATATATTTTCTTTGGTGATGGGCACCACTGTCAGTTTTTAGTGAGTGACCTTTTGTCCTAGGATAGCTTTGGGAACTCTACAGGTCCTCCTCAGCCAATATCTTACCTGAATGCAGCCCAGTCCTACCAGTTGACTTTATTGTGGCCAAAAGTTATGAATCAGTCTCCAAGCTTCTACAGATAACATGCAACAGAACAGATCCTGAAGACAACATCTAATAATCAGAGTTTTCTCATACAACACATAATTTTGTTGCTTCTTTTTTCTCACCAGCTGTTATCTATTAATAAATGTTAGCATGAAAAACAGTGTACCATCATTTCATCATATGACAGGGTATAGGAGCAATGCTGCCACTACAAGCCTGCATGGCAGAGATAAGTCAGATATTCTGAATGGTAGCGCTCTGCTTTGGATGGGTTCCTATCTTCGTTCCTATTTATGTGCATATACCACATTGTCTACTACTTACTAATATCTTTGTCCTGACAACTACATTGGCAGTTACTGCCTTACAGTCATCACTATGCTTTGAATCTGAACTGTCCTCAGTACGCTCATGTTTTTGTGTTTACTTCCACTAACAGAGCTGGATGGGAGAAATATGTCTCCTAGGAGAGACCATTGAACATTACATCTCCTACCTGATATTGCCTACTCTCTTTTCTTCCTGTTCTGTTTTGATATAAACAGCTGCCACATCCTGATGATCTGGACAGAGCTGCTTTCCCCTGACTTCTCTGTCATGTTGGATCAGCCTCCCTCTGAGATTCAAAGGCAAAGCAAACCTTTCCTCACTTTAAATTTTCTCTCAGACTTTGTAGTTATATAGAGAGAAGAATTCACTAACATTGTTGGGTTTCTTCTTGTTATGAAAATATCTAAGATAAGCAAGTTAATAGGAGCAAGATTTGTGTTAACTCATTGTTTTGGAAGTTTATTCAAGTTCAGGTGGTACTATTGTATTTGAGGCTATAAGAGAATATATCACAATAGAAACAAAGCAGGAGAAATAGTTTTCCCCCATGGTAACAACATACAAACAAATAAAACAATGTCAGAAGTGTAAATATCATCTTTTGAACTAAGCTAACATTTAAACTTCCTTTCACTAGCTTACATCTCTTAAAGGTTCCATCACCTACCAATGGCATCGTAGTCTTACCAGCAAGACTTTTTTGATAGGCTCTGAAGGGCTATTCATCTGAAAATTGCCACTG
>CACVCL010022097.1:0-48499 GCA_902729485.2 Mus minutoides | reverse complement strand
GAGCTGAAGGGGTCTTCAACCCTATAGGTGGAAGAATAACCATGAACTAACTAGTACCCCCTGGGCTCACGTCTCTAGCTGCATATATAGAAGAGGATGGCCTAGTTGGCCATCAATGGGAAGAGAGGCCCCTTGGTTATGCAGACTTTATATGCCCCAATACAGGGGAACGCCGGGGCCAAGGGGTGGGAGAGGGTGGGTAGGGGAGCAGGGCCAGGATTGGGGAGGATATAGGGAACTTTCTGGATAACACTTGAAATGTAAATGAAGAAAATATCTAATAAAAGTTGAAAAAAAAAAAGATCTGATCTTATCTGGGCTTCCATATGAGAGGCACAACTCAAAGAAGAGACACAGAAAGCCAGTAATGCAAGTGATGTAGAAAACTGATTGTCCTGCATAATGACTGTTTAACAGACTGGGTGCAAAGGGACAGATCATACATAAGACTGGGATACTGAAACTTGATGCTGAAATAGATGTTTGCTGAAGGACAAATGGCCTAGACTATAGTTATGAGGGATAACCACATCAATGCATCAACATAAGGACATTGTAACTGTTAAATTTGTGGGTGTCTTATTCAGGATTTTTATTGCTGCAATGAAACACCATGACCAAGATGCAAGTTGCAGAGGAAGAAAGACTATATTCAGGTTAAACTTCCACATTGCTGTTCATCATTAAAGGAAGTCAGGACTGGAACTCAAACTCAGTAGGAAACTGGAGGCAGGAGCTGATGCAGAGACCATAGAGTGCTGCTGTTTACTAGATTGCTTCCCCTGGCTTACTCAGCACTCTCTTACAGAACTCAGGATCACCATCCCAGGGATGACACTACTCACAATGGGCTGGGCCCTCCCCTTCTTGATCACTAATTGAGAATTGCCTTACAGCTGGATCTCATGGAGGAATTTTTGCAAGTGAGGCAGGCTCCTTTCTCTGTGATAACTCTAGCTTCTGTCAAGTTGACATATAAAACCAGCTAGTACGTTGGGATTGATAATTGTTTCTGTTGTAAAAGGTAAACTGTGTCCAATTTTTAGCTAAAACAGAAAGGTGATAGATGTAGAGGAATTGTAATACAGCAGCTAGGGATCCATCCAAAGACCTTCTAAGCATATATGATACCACCTGAATTCAGTTATACTCCAGCCTAGAGTATGATCTAACAGGAATACAGACATGCCCTTATTACATGCTTTTAATCTCTAATAATAAAGGTAAGGTTAGTATGTATAAGGAAACATGCATGTTTGAAAGTCACATCTAATTGAGGGGCATATAAAGTGACAAATCAGAGAAAGATTTGACAGAATGAGTCATATAGGATATGCCCAAGTCTCAAAAGAATAGCACAAGAAAGAGACCACAAAGAGAGAGAACAAGAAGAAACAGGTGGTGGTTGTGTGTGTTTGGCAGATGAGAGAGGAAAAGGTAGACACCAGTAAAGAAAGAACAAACCAGAGAATGAGAAGGATCAGGAAGATTAGAACATATTGCCATAGTTACTATGAGGCCAAGCCAATAAGTTCAGTGAGATGCTGAGAGAAGCTGGATTGAATCAGTAATTTTAGAAGCATAGATTACATAGAAGTGAGTAATATCCATTTCTAGGTCTAAGGATAAATAGAACAGAGAAATAAATTCTCTGATCTCAGCCCATGCCATGTATTCATATTGCTTCATTACAGCTCACACCTAATTCTTCTTCTGAAGAAAGAAAAGTAAAATTTAAAAACAGACAAAGCAAATATTTCTTCACTTAGCTAATATTAGGTAGAATCTCATAGGATCCAGTAAATTAGAGACATTGTGACAAAATACACATTTAAAAGTTCATTGAAGAAAATTTTAGAAATACCTAGTTGAGATTCCTCTGTTCTTTCCATGGTGTATGTGTAAAATGGTTATGTATGTATGTGTAAATAGTAACACACATGCATATAAAGAGGTAAGAAGACAACTTTGCATATTGTTTCTTATGGTTTGCCTTATTTCAGAAAGGTCACTTTCTTGCTCTATATTGTATAATACCAGGTTAGCTGGAAAGTATACTGTTGGAGAATTTCTTGTATCTGCTCCAATCTCAAAAGAATACTGAGATGACAGGCAGGTGCAAAAATTCTGCAGAGGTGAATTATTTCTTCACCCATATAATACATATTTTTATGTGTACACACATATATCTATATATTAAATATATTACATAAATTAATATGAGAATAGAAAATTGTGGCAAATGATTCTGAGATATCAATTTTTATCCTAAATAGTCTCTGGCATTGTTATTCTTACAGCTCATATCAAATTTGGCACATGAAATAAAATGACTTTTTTCAAATTAACACTTAAAAGAATAATGAGGCAGAAGAGTTTTATTGAATTGTCTTTATATATATATATATATATATATATATATATATATATATATATATATATAATATCTATTTTTAGATCTTTTGGGTCAAAAACTCTTAGGTGCAATTAAGTCAACGCTAAATCAGATTCTATTTCATCATCTTTTTTAATATTCTTAATTTTCCATTGTTTGTTAAAATCAATGTATTACTTATTAACCACATAAATCAAATACCACTGTAATATAATAGAAGTGTAAATCTGTAAATCTAAGTCAATTTTTTAACATAATTTGTAGCAGTGTTGTAAAATCGATGTTTTTCTTTATATTTATAAGCAATAAGATATCAAACAACTTTAAAGGTTGTTATGGAACATACTATTTAGCACATTTTACTTATATCAGATAAGAATTTTGCCTGTCACTGTTTACCTCATAATACTTTTTAAAAATTATGGTTTAGGTTTACCAAAGAGACTTTTCAAGATAACATATTACAGATGACACTTAATGAGATTCATGCATATGATGAAACATGAGAGTTTATTCAGAGAAAAAGAAAGGCAAGAATTTCTCAAGTGGAAAGTGAGTGAAATAATGAAAAAAATGGCTTTTTAAACAAATTACCTAATGCACAAATGTTAAGGCAATTAATTCTTATATACTGACCTTTATATAAAACTTATCCTTTTAATAAACATTAAGTCCCTATTTGCCAAATATATACAATTCTAAGTATTTGTTTTTCTTCAAAGCAATATACCACATAAGTATTATTTTTAGTGGGAATAATAGGAAGTCATTTCACTAAGAAACTGGATACACATGTCCAGTCCACATGCTGGTAAAATGCCTTAACACTTCTCAACCCCCACCTTATGACTTATTTGAAAGACAAAACTGCGTTTATCACTTCTTTTGGTCTGATGCTTTGAGAGAACCTTTGTGTAATATGCATTCACTCCCATATTAAAATCTATAGTCTTTTGGAAATGTACTATGTTTATACATGGATTTATAAAAAATAAATAGCCCTGAAATATATAGAGTAAGATTGTTTTAAGAGGGAAAATGGTCAAAATACATTATAAAAACTATTTTTCTGATCACATCACAGATAGAGCCTCAAAAGATAATAATGAAATGTTACTTATGGATATTCAGAAAATCAATACCTGCTAAAGACAGGACATGGATGGCATTTAATGTATAAATGAAAACCCATGTTCTACTGACATATGCTTTGGAAATGAGTTTGTACTTCCTGCTGAGATAAAGAATTCAGTACTTCAACAGTTTGACATTACATCTAGCATTGAAATAATAATGGAAGGAAAAGAAATTGGTTTACTGGAGAAAACTGCTAAGCCACTGGAGCTTAGCCAAAGAGTTTTATGTAGGACTAAATATGTTTTAATAATTTCCTGTAGGTTTTCTTTTTTTTTTTATTTTACTGATCATGTGTTAGGTATGTGTGCTTTCTAAATGTGTGTGCATTTTCACGTGTGTAGCAATATGCATGTTTTCTCTCTCTCTCTCTCTCTCTCTCTCTCTCTCTCTCTCTCTCTCTCTCTCTCTCTCTCTCTCTGTGTGTGTGTGTGTGAGTGTGTGTGTGTGTGTCCCACTCCTCAATTTTTACCTGTTTTGTTACAGGATCTTTTGTCCACTTTCTTTCCTATTATTATCCCTTCTATGCTTTTCTGTTGTCTAATTGCTTTAGCTAATATCTCAAGCAGAGTATCTAGTAATAAGGGGCAGTAGTGAATAGCCTTGCCTCATTTCTGATATTAGAGGAAATCTTATTGTTTGTCTCAATTTAATACAATGTTGGATACACGCTTATTGCAGGGATACCGTTAGATTCCTTCAGATGAAGTACCTAGCAAGATTTTGGCAGTAACATAGAGTACTTTCATTTTTTAGATTTTGGAAATACTTTATACAGATTTCTACTGAAGCTAAACAAATTTGCATTCTAGTCAGCAACCTAAAAATGTTTTCCCTCTGGTATTTAAGAAGTATTTGTTTTTTTTTTTTTTTGTTTACTTCTTTGGAGAAAGTCATTCTGAGTGAGACAAAATAAAACCTCAAGGTAATATTGATTTGCATATGCCTGTTAGAAATATTACATTATTGTCATAGTGTTACACCATACTAAGAAATTTGCAGCTCACTTCACTGACATAACTTACCATAGATATCCTGAATATCATAGTTTAAAAACCCTGAATCTCGCAGCAGTAAAAAAACAAAAAACAAAACAAAAAAAACAAAACAAAAAAAAAAACCAAAAAAAAAGAAATCTAATACCATCCTTCAATCAGACTGTTGGTGTTTATTATTTTAAAATTCCATTGTTTATTCAGGTAAGAAAATAATAAATCTAAAAAATGTATGAAAGTCTTTCACTCTCATGTTGATATTTATGTCTGTACAGAAGGTATCTCTGCATATTTTCCAATTGTGATTCTTTTGTATTTGTTTTCACCTAATGAAAAAGGAAGCTTTTCTAGTGATGGGAGAGAAAGACCTAATGTATTTTTTAAAAATAATTTTGTAGAGCATTTTTGGGTGTGATTGTTTCCTTGACAGTGTACAATCTTTCAATTGCATCTGTCCTATTCAGTGATAGATTTACTTCTTGAACTACATGGTGATTTTCAAGGAATTCTTACCCATGCCTAAATTTGGAGTATCATTTGAGCTTCAGGCCTTGGAACAAGGATTTTTTAATCCATTTTGAATTGGTTGTTGTGGGGTGAAATACTGTTATCTACTTGTTTTTTTTTTTTTTTTTTTTTTTTTTTTTTTTTTTTTTTTTTTTTTTTTTTTTTTTTTTTTTTTTTTTTTTTTTTTTTTTTGTTTGTTTGTTTGTTTGTTTGTTTTTTGAGACGGGGTTTCTTTGTATAGCCCTGTCCTGGAGCTCACTTTGTAGAACAGGCTGACCTCAAACTCAGAAATCCACCTGCCTCTGCCTCTGCCTCTGCCTCTGCCTCCCAAGTGCTGAGATTAAAGGTGTGTGCCACCAATGCCTGGCTGGTTTGTTTGTTTGTTTGTTTGTTTGTTTTGTTTTGTTTTGTTTTTGAGACAGGGTTCACTGTGTAGCCCTGGCTGGCCTGGAACTCACTCTGTAGAGCAGGCTTGCCTTGAACACAGAAATCCGACTTCCTCTCCCTCCCAAGTACTAGTATTAAAGGCATAAGCCACCAATGCTGACTTTACTTTTATTTTTCTTCATGTTAATATACCATGTATGTTTCTGTCATCTTGTATAAGTCAGCAGTTATAGAACCATGGTTTACAATTGCATCTTAAATTCCTTTGATCAACAAATGACTTTTTCTGTCAGTACAATAACAGTTCTGTTATTATAACAGTTCTGTTATTATAGCTCTGTAAATATATATATATATATATATATATATATATATATATATATATATATATATATATGACGATTTTATTCAAAGTTGTTTTATTAGAAGGAAAGAGAAACTAAAATGAATGAGCTCATGTTATCTGTAATTAGGAATGTTGATATCCTCAAAATTATTTTTTGGTCTAGATTTCATTAAGTAATTGACACTGTTTATGGTTTCCTGTGGAACTTACCATTGTATTTTCTCTTTGATTTTAATAATATCATTTACATTATTATGCTGATTGTATTGATGTACATATTGATTTCATAAAATTGCTATTTTCACAATGTTAATTTTTCTAATGGATGTGTATAGATTTATATACATTTCAGTTTCTTCAATTTCCCTTCATGTTTGAAATGTTTCACTGAACAGATTTTTACCATTCTGAGATAATTTTATTCAAAGTTGTTTTATTAGAAGGAAAGAGAAACTAAAATGAATGAGCTCGTTTTTGCTAAATTTACACTCAGCATATCCATTATAATTAAAAAGGACAACTGATCCTCATTTATTGATTTTGGTGTCCTCATAATTTTCTAAAAATGTGTCTCACTTTTTAACTCCCAGGTAGAACACATAGGTTTTATTACACAAAGGATCCTACTATCTACAAATAAAGATAAGTTTGCATCCTCTTTTTTTCTATATGTAAACCTTTACTGAGTTGTAATTTCTTATCTCTCTGTAACCTCAAGGTCTAAATTAAGAATGGAAAAATTATACATCTTGTCTTATGCTAGATCTTAGCCAAATTGTTTTAATTTTCTCCAATTTATAATAACCCTTACTGCCACTATGTTCATTTACAATTCTTTTCTTTTTAGTTTCTCAGGATATTATGAAGAAAAAATGCTGTACTTTGTAAAAAGGCTTCTCATGGTCTATTGAAAAGATCATGTGATGTGTATTTTTTTTTTTAATATGCAGTGTCACTATTTGGGTTTTCAAATGTTGCATCATTCTTGAAGCAGTATAAGGCAGTCAACTTGAGCAGAGTAAATTATCATTGTGTTGTGTTTTAATAGTTTCAGCGAAAATACTGCCATTTAAGGTCTCCAAGTAAATTGGCCTATTGTTTTCCTTTACAGCTGTTACTGTGTTTCTCTGGCTTTGGTAGCAACGTATTACAAGCTTTGTAGATGAGCTTGTAATTATTAAGTTTCTATTTTATGGGTAATATAGGCAGCCTCATGTTAGTTATCATCATCATCATTATCATCATCATCATCATCATCATCATCATCATTACTGTTCTGATAGAATTCAACAGGAAGTACTTCTAGTCCTGGAATTTTATTTTATCCATGAAAAACCTTTATCCCTGCTTCAATTACATTGTTCGTTGTCTTGTTAGTTTAATTTCAGAACATGTTATTTGTTTAGAAAGGTATTCATTTTCTGATTTCTTTGAGTATAGACTCTCAATTTATGTTCCTACAGATTTTCTGAATTTCACTGGTATGGATTGTAATTTCCCCCTTTTCATTCTTAATTTTACTTATTTCATACTTGCCTCTCTTATTTTAGTTTTATGAAGGTTTATTCTATTTTTTTTTTACCTTTTCAAAGGATCAACTCTTTGTTTCCCTGTTATTATTATTATTATTATTTTATTTTAATTTCTCCTTCATTACATTTTCTTGAAGTGGAATTGTCCTAATGCTGATTGCATTCTAATGTTAATTTGGGTACCCAAAATTGTTTGCTTGGAAGACACTGAGGGACCCTGCCCTTCAGGATTTTTGTTTGTTTGTTTGTTTGTTTTGTTTTGTTTTTTTAGATTGGCAAAGAAAACTTTTGGCAGCTAATGTCTAAGCAGTGCAGTCAGAGGAGAGACTTAAGAGGAGGCACTGGAAGGAAGAGGAGAGCAAAGAGATCTTCCATGCTGGGAGAGTGTGGAGGAGAAGTAAGGAGAGACAGGGTGCCTGAGAAGAGTGGAGGACAGAGAGGCCTAGCAGCCATGTGAAGGAGGCAAGAAAGTTTAGCCCAGAGTGCACACAGTTGGGAGGCCGTCTGGGTCTAAAGCATCCAAGATAGAATATAAACCTTAATAAATAATTTCTTGAGATTATTGGGGCAGGAGGTGGATTAACCCCAGGGAGGTAGATGGTGGCCCAGCTATTGATTTGCTTTAGGTATATCAAAATATAAAATCTCTCTCTCTCTCTCTCTCTCTCTCTCTCTCTCTCTCTCTCTCTGTGTGTGTGTGTGTATGTGCGCGCGCGCGTATTTTATTCACACACACAAACCATTGGGTCTGAGAGTAAACATGTGCCACCAGGATTAAGTAGTAATTTTAATTTGTATCTTAATTATGTGCCTGTCACTAGTATTTTTTTATGAATGCACTTATGTTTTCATGTATGTGGCTAGAGATATATATGAAGGCACATGTAGAGGTGCATATGTGTACAGGTGCATGTAAGAGGCACCATTATATCTCTGATCCTGCTCCCATTCAGTTCACCATTGCATACTATGGGAACTTTCTGCACACAGCCACAATCCAGCCTTTTACACCCAAATTAAAGAAAGCTTATGCCTTGAGAGACAGAAATCAAAGCACTATAAACTGAAAACTTCCTTCAGATGACCACAGGTGTTTTGGTGTTTTCAGCATCAAGGCAGAGGGAACAACGGAAAATTCTGCTGCTAATAATGGAGAAAACTTCAAGCAGTGTAGGCAACCAAGAGGATCACTTTTTATGGTGAATGATAGTCGCCATGACAAGAGATCTAAACCTCATGTATCAACCTGATGGCATTATTTACCTGGAACCCCTACTGCCCTCAGCATTCAGATTAATACATGAACAAAAAAAAGATACAAGCAACGCATCTAATAGACAAGGGTTTAAAGGTTTGTTTTTGTTGTATTAGGGAGTTTACTAAACGTGTCTTCAGGCATTCTCAGAAATAACTGGCTGGTTAGAAATTACTGACTTCACAGAAAAGGAATGTTTTTGAACTTTGCTTTAGTTTCAGTAATATGAGAAATGCTTAGGAATGACAAAGAATTGAAGTTTGTCCATTGTATATGTTGATGATTTTGTTCACAAGGGATCGAAAACTGTGGTAATGAGTATAATTGTATATAGTAGACTGCAAATTTTCTTTTAAAAAATCATTTCATATAATAAAAAGAGAACTGAAACAAAAGAGAAAATGAGGCCAAAATTATGTAATTTTGTAGAGTGAAATGACATTTTTTCCTTAGCTATTTTTCTAGTTCAGTTTTGCTATACTGAATACGCCAAAATACTAATAATTTGATAAGTGTAAAACCATGAAGGTCAAGTTCACACGTACAAACTACAAACATGTTGCAGTCAGTTATTTTGAAGTATTCACAGATTAAAAACAAAATACCATTATCACCAAAGATAAGAACAGTATTTGATAAAAAAAAAAAAAAAAGGCATAGTTTCATAATTCTTCTCTCTGCCTTGCTGGAGGAAAAAAGTGTTATCTAGATTAACCCAGGAAATAAAACCAAATCATTTCTTGTGGTATGTTTCTGAAAACACTACTTCAATAAGAAGTAAATCCTCAGCACACTCAAGGAGCTTCTCATTCAAGATCCATATTTCTTAAATTTTATTCACTGGTGATAAACCACATACTGAACAGTTTTGAAAAAAATTGCTTTAGATGGAAGTTAACAAGAATAAAATTATTCTAGTGTATATTAATATGCATACAAATTCATGTTCCCTTTTCAAACCATTTTCCAAATGTTGCTTAAATGAAAATTTAGGTCCAGAGTTTTAGGCATATCTCCTAAGAAAAAATAAGTCGTGATATAAAATGCCAGGTAGGCTTCCGGTCCACACTGCTCCAGCTCAGGGCACAAGGCCAGGTTTCCCTTGGGACTCTCCTAGCTATCTAGGGACCACTGGTTAGAGGAACACACATCTGTTCCAGTCCATTTGCATGGGACCTGAGTCTGCAGCCGGGAGAGAGACGGGGGGGCGGGGGGGAGCAGCAGACCCCTTCCCTTCCGGTCCACACCGCTCCAGTGCCAGGTGCAGGGCCCGGGGCCTGTGCACCCACCCAAGTTTCAGGCAGGACTCTCTGGGCGATCTTGGTGAGTGAGCAAAGGACTGAAAAGGGCACCTGTTGTGATACAACAAGCTCTGAGCTCTAGACACCCTCCCCACCTGAGGACAGTTCTCCCCCTGAGAGGGTATTCTCTGACAGAACTTGTGAGAGAGCCATATTGGGTCCTAGGTGGCACAGAGACCAATCTACACAGGTCAGCTCACAGACCACAAAGGGTCGTGCAGACCCAGACTGAGCAGGTCAGCTCACAGACTGCAAAGGGTCGCTCAGACCCAGTCCGCTCAGGTCAGCTCACGGACTACAAAGGGCGAGTGAGCAAACGGCTGAGCAGGGCACCTTTCAGGACATACCCCGCTCTAGGCTTCAGACATCCCAGCACCCTCCCTGGACAGTTCTCAGCCTGGGAGGGGTTTCACTGCTCAAACGTGTGAGAGAGCCATCTTGGGTTCCAGGTTGCTAAGACCTAGTCTGTGCAGGTCAGCTCAGGGACTGCAAAGGGTGAGTGAGCCAACAGCCGAACAGTGCACCTTTTGGGACACACACAACTTTGGGCTCTAGAAATCCAGGCTCCCTCCCCGCCTGAGGAAAGTTCTCAGCCCGGGAGGGCTTTCCCGGCTGAAACTTGTGAGAGAGCCATATTAGGTCCCAGGTTGCTCAGAGACCAGTCTGTTCAGGTCAGCTCACAAACTACAAAGGCTTCTACAGAGACCAGTCTGTGCAGGAGAGCTCACCTGCTGAGACTACTCTGACCACTGAGATTCAGGAGAGAGCTGGGCACCCAGGTCTGCCAACAGAGGCCAACAGAATCACAGGAGGAACAAGATCCAACCAGAGAAAACTATAACAACCAACTCCAGAGATTACCAGATGGCGAAAGGCAGACGTAAGAACCTTAATAACAGAAACCAAGACCCTCACCTTCTTCAGAACCCAGCACTCCCACTTCAGCCAATCCTGGATACCCCAACATACCTGAAAAACAAGACTTGGATTTAAAATCATATATCATGGTGCTGGTAGAAGACATGAAGAAGGACATGAAGAAGGACATGAATGACTCACTTAAAGAAATACAGGAGAACAATGCTAAAGAGGTAAAAGTCATTAAAGAGGAAACACTAAAATCCTTTAAAGAACTACAGGAAAACACAACCAAACAGGTAATGGTATTGAGCAAAACCATCCAGGACCTAAAAAAGGGAAATAGAAATAATAAAGAAAACCCAAAGTGAGACAGCTTTGGAGATAGAAACACTAGGAAAGAAATCAGGAACCATAGATGTGAGCATCAGCAACAGAATACAAGAGATGGAAGAGAGAATCTCAGGTGCAGAAGATTCCATAGAGAACATGGGCACAACATTCAAAGAAAATGCAAAATGCCTAAAGATCCTAACTCAAAACACCCAGGAAATCCAGGACACAATGAGAAGACCAAACCTACGGATAATAGGAGTAGATGAAAAAGAAGATTTTCAACTTAAAGGGCCAGCAAATATTTTCAACAAAATAATAGAAGAAAACTTCCCAAACCTAAAGAAAGAGATGCCCATTCTCAACTGAGAAATTCTGAATGGCTGAGAAACATCTGAAAAAATGTTCAACATCCTTAATCATCAGGGAAATGCAAATCAAAACAACACTGAGATTCCACCTCACACCAGTCAGAATGGCTAAGATCAAAAATTCAGGGGACAGCAGATGCTGGCGAGGATGTGGAAAAAGAGGAAAACTCCTCCATTGCTGGTGGGAATGCAAGCTTGTACAACCACTCTGGAAGTCAGTCTGGCGTTATCTCAGAAAATTGGACATAGTACTACCAGAGGATCCAGCAATACCTCTCCTGGGCATATACCCAGAAGATGTCCCAACTGGTAAAAAGGACACATGTTCCACTATGTTCATAGCAGCCTTATTTATAATAGCCAGAAGCTGGAAAGAACCCAGATGTCCCTCAACAGAGGAATGGATACAGAAAATGTGGTACATCTACACAATGGAGTACTATTCTGCTATTAAAAAATGAATTTATGAAATTCTGGGGCAAATGGATGTATCTGGAGGATATAATCCTTAGTGAGGTAACCCAATCACAAAAGAAGTCATTGGGAATGCACTCACTGATAAATGGATATTAGTCCAGAAACTTAGAATATCCAAGATACAATTTGCAAAACACAAGAACATCAAGAAGGAAGACCAGCTCGTGGATACTTCATTCAACTTGTGAAGAGGAAACAAAATACCCATGAAAGGAGTTACAGAGACAAATTTTAGAGCTAAGATGACAGGATGGACCATACAGATACTACCCCACCATGGGGGATCCATTCCACAATCAGTCATTAAACTCAGACACTTGGCATAGGACAGCTAGTGCCTACTTAAGGGACCCTGATATAGCTGTCTCATAGAGAAGTGGATGCTCATAATCATCTATAAGAGGGAACACAGGGCCCACAATGGAGAAGCTAGAGATAGAACCCCAGGAGCTGAAGGGGATCCCTAGAAGAGGATCAACAATATGAACTAACCAGAACCCCCAGAACTCGTGTCTCTAGCTCCATATGTAGCAGAAGATGACCTAGTTGGTAATCATTGGGAAGAGAGGCCCCTTGGTATTGCAATCTTTATATGCGCCAATACAGGGGAACTCCAGGGCCAAGAAGTGGGAGTGGGTGGACAGGGGAGTAGGGAGGGGGGAGAGGGGAGGGGACTTTCGATATAGCATTTGAAATGTAAATTAAGAAAATATCTAATAAAAAATTGGAAAAAAAATAAAATTGTTCTTGTATATTCACTAACAATTTATTATCAATGTCTCTTTAAAAGCCTTACGTCAAAGAAAATATGTGAATATGAAAAGTTTTGAATGCCAATATTCGACAAAGAGTGGCTACAGGGGAAAAAATACCACTTCTATGTATCAAGCAAACCTAATTAATATAAAATAGACAATGGAATCCCTTTTACAAAGGATGTCACCTGGGATCATGAGTGCCCTTTTAGCTATTGTTCCTTTCATAAAAGACTTCACTATGCAACTTCTAACAATTTTCTAAGGTCAAAGAAAACCCCTATGCATATGAATGTGCTTTTGCTTTTCCCTTTGGCTTTTTAAAAACCTATTTAAACTTTCTGTCCTCATCATCTCTGGAGATTATATTCTGAATTAAGTGCTGACAAGAACTTTAAAGTCAAATCACCTATTGTTACACTATAAGCATCCATTTTAGCAATATAAAATGTGTACAGTTTCAGGGTACACATTCAGGTATTATTAATATTTAATGCTAATACATTGTTACGTTTTGAGAAAAGGAATCAAGAAGAAAAATGGAAAGTTTGTTATATATCACATGGATTACTTAAGAAGTATTTACGTAAATCACAAACACTAATAGGGATATCTTTATCTTCAGTGTAACTCTGCCACTAATATTATTCCTATGAGTGACATTTTCCTATAATTTAGCATATAACATTTTAATTTACATATATCTCTATCATGTATGTTGGATGTCTTATAAGAATTCCTAAGCTAGTGGCTGAACTATAGGGTCCTCATGCCCAAGTACTATTCTTAATATAAAAGGAGTTTAATTATTCATTAATTTGAAAGTAGATATTGCAAGGTTACTATCTTTGGGTTACTAATTCTTTAAGACATTCCAGATTGTGTTGAAAAGTAAATCAGTGCTGTAGCTGAGATTTACCAAAGTTTTACTGATAAAACTGAGGAAATAGAACTTGTAGCAAACTAGTAAGAGATCTGAAATTTGTTTGCCATCTGGTGCTAATATAGTGGAAGTGATTGTGGCTTAGAGGGTACAATCAGACTGCTTTTAATTCTTCAGAGATAGAGAAAGACTGCTAGAATAGAAAGATAGATATGAAAAACTAATACTTCTGCAATATGATATTGTATATTCAAAGATATCAAGAATTTTTATAAAACCATGCCCCATCTAAATTCCTGAAATAAATTGCTATAATATGAACATATATCTATGTCTATTTCTATGTCTATATCTATATGTGTGTGACTTTATGTGTTGTGTCAAGAAGTGAAAGGAATAAAGCCACAAGAGAACACAAGTTTTAAGTAGCAGGTAAAAAATAAAATCCAAGTAAAAGGAAGGAAGAAAGAAAGAAAGAAAGAAAGAAAGAAAGAAAGAAAGAAAGAAAGAAAGAAAGAAAGAAAGAAAGAAAGAATAAAGGTTCTATTCAGTATTTTAATAGAGAAATTAATAGAGATCTGGAAGAAATTTTAAATATTAAGAATAAAATATTTAGCTAGAATCCTAGTCAGAGATATAAAAATCAAAATGGATCAATAGCAAAATAAATCAAGCACAATAAAAATTTCCCAATCTTTTAAATTGAATAGTTTTCAACTTATAAGAATGTAGAAAGCGGACAGACGGTTGAGACTCTGAGGAACAATTGTTTGCATGGAAGAGGCTCAAGAAGTGACTGTGGATACCAGAGAAGAGGCTTAAAAGACCTTATACTGAAAATTAAAAAGCCACACATTTTTTTCTTTGTGTATTGGGTGGCTGTCAATTTGAACATCTCATTTCCAGAGAGGGTTTTTGTTTTGTTGTTGTTGTTGTTGTTGTTGTTGTTTTTAATCTGTCTGTCATTCAATTTTTCTCTTTGTAGCCCAAACTGATCTCCAAGTCACACTCTTTTACTTCATCCACCCAAGTGCTGCGTTTTCTACATAGCCACACCATGCCAAGCTGGGTCATTCTTTTTCTAAGAGATGCAGAATGGAAGGTTTTTCCTCCAGAGAAGAACTGCATTTTCTACTGCTGGGCATAAAGATCATATAGCCAAAATGCTGAAGTAGAAATCACATCAGTGAAGTGTTAACGAATGTGGAAGATGAGGGTTACAAGTTTAAATAGGTTTCTTAAGGAAGAACTCACTAAAAAGGGATATTTGGGAAACATGATGCATGTCTGTGATCTTAGCATTTACAATAGTGAAGCTGGAAGTCTGACAATACTATGTTTATCTGAATCAGCATGACACTGTGGGCCGTAATAGCAAGTGATGTATTTTATTTTAAGGAAACAATGGATGGGTTTGATGAAATATTGTATGCATACTATAAACAAAAATGTAGGAAAAATGAAATAACTTAATAGTAAAAGTACTGGTAATTCAAACAGCGTGAACCGAGTTTGATTCTTTAAACACTAGGTGGAAGAATAATGTAGGCATTAAATCTATTTCTTGAAATGCAGATTTAAAGACATTTGCTCCAGAAGAGATAGGTAAGAAATGCCAAAGGAATGTCCTCATTTACTTAGATATTAATGATGAAGAAGAGACCACTACACCTATAAATTCTACTAGGTCATCAAATGGACAAAGTTTTTTCTTTTTTTTTTTTGACAAAGTTTTAAAAGTCTCACTGTTAAAAAAGAGTGTGTAGATCATCATATCTTAAGTATTAAAATAGTAAATAATAATTAAAGTTATTGAAACTACAATACTATGGTAATGCACAGAAAATACAGAAAGATAGAAAATGATATATCAAAAAGTCTAAATGTAGGAGGACATAGATTGTGAGGAGTTATTCTCTTTAAAATACTTTGAATTTTAATGTGATAGAATGTATATTATTAAGAAATGGGAATTTATACAAGGTCATATGATAGACCAAAAAGAACAGGAATTTTTCAAAACTGAAGTGGTAATGAGAGTCTCTTCTGAAAATAATGGAATAAAAATATCCATTAGTAACAAAACCTATTTCAGAAAGAGAAAAATATATGGGGATTCTAATGTTTTGTAATCCAATACTTGAAGTAAAGGAGAGTCAGATAAAGTAAGATACATCATGAAATAAAATAAAATAAAATAAAATAAAATAAAATAAAATAAAATGAAGTAAGAAAACATTATCAAACCAAAGACAATGTGAAAGCAGTATTAAGTAAAATGTTACTAACATCCAAGATCTACATAAAAAACACACATACTCAAATCTAAAGGTATTAGACTACCTCGGTGTCATAACTGACTAGAAAATCAATAAACAACATACTTCAAAATACTAATTATTAGGACAGAAATATCAAATATTAGAACATAACTAAATAATTAAACAGACTGAAGATGCAGTACCTCCCTAAATAGAGTGAGGTTTCTAAAAAAAAACAAAACAAAAACAAAACAACAATAAAAAAAAACAACACTGTAATTAACTCATCTTTAGCTAGCCTAATTACAGACGCAAGAATATTAAGCAAAGATACTAAGAAATTAAATGGAAAACTATGTAATTAACACTATAGAGAAACAAAGGGTGATTAGAGAAAGTCTAGTGCATCTACAGTTAAATTTAACAATTTAGAAGAAATCAACAACATTCTGGATACAGCAGATAATCAAAATTAAATGATAATGTATAGATAATAAAATAGGAAGTGTAGAATCAAACTTTGCATAAAAATATTTAATGGGATGAACTCAGATTTACTCTAAGAAACCAAGTGTGATCTGATGTTTGCAAATCAGGAAATGTAACAACAAGTCTTATGCATTGGAAAGTTGGCTCAAGAGTCAATAGAACATACAAGCACTTTCAGAAGACAAACATTTGATTACCATCTTTCTTTATGGGCAGCTCACAACTGTCTATAATTTCATTCATAGTGTCTCTAATTATTTCTTCTGGCTTAACTGAATCCTTGACTCCTTTGCATAGATTACAACAAAGAACAACATAAATGTAAGTAAAAAAATTAATTACAAATTTAAAAACGTGAGTGGGGTGATCAGGACAGGGGAGCAATTGCTGGACTATAAAAAAAGTAATAAAAATTAAAAGCAAGAAATGGAAAAATGAATTCTACATAACATTTTAAAATATTAGAGAGATTGCAATAAAGCTCAGTAGTAAAATATTTACATAGGAAGTAAATGATCCCAAGGTCATCTTTAGAGTAGCAAAACAAGAGGAATAAGAAATATCAATAGAGTGAAAGGTTCCTATATAGAATGACAGAATGATTATTACATTTCTAACATTATAAGAAAAACTTCATGAATGTAAATAATGTTGGTAGCACAATTGATAAACTGAATAAATAAAATGCCTATGAATGAAAATAAACTAAATAAAACTCTCTAAAACTATAGTCCTAAATATTGATAAATTAACTTACTAGAACTCATATTCACAGGCTTACACAGATTTATCAAGACAACACAATTAAAATAAAGATACCAATAGCATTTGGAAATAATTCTAAAAACAATTCTAAAATTCAAATGAAACAACAGATACAAAATATATCCACCAGAGTAACCAAATTAATTTTGATTAAATAAAATAAACCTATACATCCTATAAAAACTGAAGTTGATAGTGGAATAGGGATTACATGAGCCAGAGAATGGATGGTGGAGGGGGATCTATTTGGAGAGGAAGATCTACATGAGTTTAGCAATGGTTATAAAAGATGTTGTGAAGTGTTTCTGTATAGCACAGTAATACAGTTTTGAAAGTGTAGTATTTTCAAATGCTAGAAGGAACATTTTGCACATTTTCATAGAAAGAAATAATCATTGAGAAAATAAACATATTTTACTACATTTAAGTTTTAGACTTCAAAAGTAGTTTTTACCATAAGTATGCATAATTTCAAAGTACTTATGTAATTACGTATGTAATTACATATGGATATAAGCAATTATGTCAAAGAAAGGTTAAGTATGGTGCTGTTCATTCTAATGTTAAGTACCTTCCTATTTGATTTAGAATGTTATGCAAGTAGTATTCTAGTAAAAATTCTTTAAATAATTTGAACACTGAAAATATAACTTAATACCTGAGCATTGTTGTTTATATTTTTCTTTTTTATTTCTGTATGCTGAATCTAAATATCTATAATAAGTAATTTACATTTGACAAAAATGAATTAACTCCTCATAAAACTTTAACTGATATATCAGATAAATTTATATTTAGTAGAATTCTCTGTAATTTCAGTTAGAATAAAATTAGAAATAGATTAATATGTATGTTAATAGGCANAAATACAGACTGAAATATAAATATTAATTTCATGATTTTTTTGGGTTCTTTTACTATGCAGAGACAAAATGTTAACTATTTTAATTTGTATGAATTAGAAATAGCGCTAAATGTCACATCTATGTAATTAGGTTAACTTCTGGTTTTTCAATGTTTCAGATTTAGCGAAAGTAATGTAATTATAACCTGTTATACCAATTACATCTTATTAATAACTATTAAAGTATACATTTTAACTACAAAGATGTAAGGACTTCATTTATATTCATAATTCATAGCACACCAAGCAACAAAAATATTATTGTGTTTCCCAAACAGCAAATTTATAAACAGGAATGTAAAGTTTGTGGGCACGTTTTAGTACTTCCAATTCAGTCAAGGGAGCTGATTTGTTGTTCTGATATATAATGAGCATTTTTTTCTCTTGTACAGAGATACATGAAATAATTTTCATCATTTTTTTTCTCAAATAGGTAGAATTATTCACGGTCCAATTACTTGTTTGTTCCTCTTAGATGTTTGTTACTGCCCAGAATCAGATATAGATGTGTTAGCTCTCAATAAAGACCCCCTTTCACTGCTTTCCTTTGTCTTCCTTCCTTCTTTTGGTGAAAAGTTTAGCATATTCTACAGAGTATTCTTTTTTCTTTTCTATCTTAGCTCGCTGTATACTCAAAGCAAAACATTGGTATCTGTGTTACAATTCATATGGAGTAACATGAGCTGAATCTTAGGTAACGTGGTGTTGAGTTTTCTGCCTTTGTTTAAGGGATTCCTAACAATATTGGCAGACAGCTTTATCTTTCAGATTCTGCTAGTTCTAGTTGTCCCAACTTTCAGGAACTAGTAGTATCTGCCAATCCAGGAATATTCTCCCTCTCTCTTTCTCTGTCCTTTGTAATAACCTATTTGAGAACACTCATATTTGCATGCATGAAGCATATGTAAAAGGACTTGTATTTTCCTCACTCCACCTTTCCTTGGCTTATAACAAAAATGACCCTTACTCTATAAAAGGTACATTTTGCAGTTGGTCAATTCACATTGTTTCATTGAAAACTCTTGTTTGTCCTTCTCACCACTGATTTTGATGCCATAAGCCTCTTCTCTTCTCTTCTCTTCTCTTCTCTTCTCTTCTCTTCTCTTCTCTTCTCTTCTCTTCTCTTCTCTTCTCTTCTCTTCTCTTCTCTTCTCTTCTCTTCTCTTCTCGCCAAAGCATCATCAGCTTCTGTGGCCATGTGTATCTCACAGAAAGTACAAAGTGTTTGTCCAACTTCCACTTTGTTGAGTTCTTGGCTGGTAATTGGAAAGCAGATATTCAGGATCTTCTGGACACATAGACTAGGAATGTATATAAATAAAAGACATAAATATTAAAAAGTATAAATATGTATGAATAAAAGTTATAATTATTTTTATAAAAAAATCATTATGCTATGAATAATCAAGGTGCTTGCTGCTGAGTCAGAAATATAAAGTTCAATTCCTGTTACTCACATGCTAGAAAGAAAAACTCCTTAGAGTTCTACTATGACCTCCATATGTGGAATATAACATATGTTCTTGCATGCTCACACACTCACTTAAACACACATACACACACAGAGACACAAGCACACACAGAGAAAATAAATAAAGCACATCACTGAATAAAATATAAATTTATTGACATATAATAATGTTCATTTACTGCCATATCTTCTATATGTTTGGGGTTAGTTGAAACTGCTGATCTTCCTGTGGGGTGGGCCCCTCCTTCTCAGTTTCTTCCAGACTTCCCCGAATTGAACCACAGGGATCCCTGACTTCAGTTCAATAAGTATCTGCATCTGTCTCAATTTGTTGCTGGTATGACCTCTCAGAGGATGACCATGCTTGTCTTCTGTCTCTAAGCACAACATAGCATCAGTAGAAAAACTGTCAGGTTATATACTGAGTGAGTCCTTATAAGGCTGTATGCAAGCCATCAAATAGAACTGAAGCTGTATTGATATCCATGTATTCTGAAAATGATATAAATTTTATAGTTAAGATTAAATCTTGAATATGTAAAAAAATGTACTTTTCAAAATTTGATGCATAATAACACAGAAAATTTCTACCAAACACTCATGGTAATTTGAACAAGCAGAAGGAAAAAAAAAAAGTAAAAATAGAGGGCTTTAATACGTGTGTGTGTGTGTGTGTGTGTGTGTGTGTGTGTGTGTGTGTGTGTGTGTCTAGGTGTATAAACCTAAGTTCCACTTAATGTGTTATTCCTTAAGTATTATCCATATTGGTTTTAGAAAATCTTTTAAAATTATTCAAGTGTGAAACAGTGTCTCTCACTGGCCTAGAACTGGTCATGCTGGTTCAACTTTCCAGCCAACAAACTCAAAGAATTTACCTATTCCAGGGTCCCTAGCCCTGAATTACAGACAAAGATGACCATGTTTTGATGTTTTTATAATGGTTCTATAGATCTAAGTCAGATCCTTCTGTTTGTTAGGTTCATGGTTTTACACTGAATTGTATTAAACAGGGCTGTGATTTTGAATTAAGTCTTTTTCTAAACTTACTTTATGTCTAACCAAAATAATTATTTAATTCCATGGAACAAAAGTTAGAGTTAAGTTTTTCAATTTGATAAAAAGGTAAGTAAATGGACATTGATAGTGCTAGCCAAAATTATTGGATCATATTGGTACTTAGATATTATAGGTGAATGAAATTTAGGATACAAAAAGAACATATAACAGGTCAACTATTTCTTGTGATTAAATAATTACAATGAAAACTATTTTTATAGTAGATAAGAATAAACAAAAAGTACCATAGTTGTTAGCTGACACCCAATCAAAGAAAGACTCTTTAGACCACAATCCAAGGTCCAGTGGGTAAAAGCTATGCCATGAAGAAGGTTATAGTGGTAAACACAAAGACAGAATGTTTTGTTTATATCATTTTAAATTTACTTATTATTTACATCCATAATGCTGTTTCCTCCAGGTTCACCCCTCACAGTGTTTCTCTGCCCATCTCCCTCCCTTTGGTTTCTGAGAAGGTGGGCTCCCTGGGGTAGCCTCCCGCTGGGTTGCATGAAGTCTCTGTAGTAGTACATATATCTCTTCACACAGAAGCCAGGCAAGGAAGCTCTCTGCTACATTTGTGCCAGAAACCTCAGTCTAGCCAGTGTGTTCTTTTTTATTGGTAGCTTAGTATTTGAAAGCTCCCAGGGAACCAGGTTAGATGACACTTCTAGTCTTCCTGTGGGATTTCATCCCTTTCAGTACCTTCAGTCCTTCCCTGGATTCTTGTACCATGGTTTGTAACTTCCACCCAATGTTTAGCTCTGTGGTTCTACATATGTTTCAGTCAGCTGCTGGGTAGAGCACATCAGAGGACAGTTATGCCAGGCTCCTGTCTGTAAGCGTATCAGAGTATTGTTTGTTGTAATAGGGATTGGTGCTTCACCTTGGGAGGGATCGGTCTCAAGTTGGGACAGTAATTGGATAGCCATTTGTCCAGTCATTGTTCCATCTTTTCTCTGCATTTCTTTTAGATTGATCAAATTTCCATTCCCACAATTCATATCTGATATCATACTGTCAACAATATCATCTTTTTAAAAAATACATATCCAATTGTTATTAGAGATGATAGGATAAATCAGTTAAATCAGTTTCATGATATACTTTCATTTTTTTTTAAAACAGGAATCCTTATTAATTGTGGATGGATTTGTATTAAGACTTCCATTCACCGAGTGGTATTGGAAACTGTGCCTGGTGTTCTGAGGTTATTTGCAGAGGGCTTCATACTGAGCTACACACAAATAAGAGTTAAATTGAACTCTTACCAAAATCTAATGTAACTTGACCATTGAATTTGTTAGGTAAAAGGATACAGGTGATACAGCAATTAGGCATGCTTCAATTTGCTAAAAGAAAAATCATGAAATCAAAATCACAAAAATATTCAAAATTACTAACTTCACAGTAATGATTTCTAGGTTAGCAAATAAAAGAGAACAAACTTAAAAGGGCAACCTTAAGAATTTTGAATGAAATCAGAGGCCATGGACAGACTTGTAAATGCATTAAATCATAATACAAATGAATAGTCGAATGCAGTTGTGACTTCACCATAAAATATAAAGGAAACAAGCAATATAGACAAAGAAATGCAGTAAAAATTCAATTGGAAATTTTAATAATAGATCTTTAACAATACATATAAAAACTCAGTTGATTGTTTCCCAAGTTAAGTAGGTTATCAAGAACATAAAATATCAAAGTGAGCGAAACTGAACACTGAAATAATAATAATAGTTACAGTGATTGCAATTATTATAAAAGTTCAATGAAAATAAAGTATACAAAGATGTATGAGAAAACAAAATGTGCAAATTTACCAATAATGGTTATGAAGGAATGAGTTGAACTTTCTACAAAGAAATAGTATATATTGAATGAAATCATAAAAAAAATGTATAAATCTAGGAAATATTGTCATAGGTATAGGAAATGCATTTAGGCACCAATTAAGAAGAATATACCAATCTTCTCTCTTTATTTAGTTTTCTATTTGTTATTTTATTTGTTTACATTTAAAATGTTATCCTCTTTCCCAGTTTCCCTTCCACAATCCCCTTATCCTTTCTCCCTCCTCCTGTCTCTATGAGGGTACTCCCCTCCCACCCACCCACTCCTGCTTCAGTGCCCTACTGTTCCCCTATCATGGGTTATAAAGCCTCCACAGGACCAAGGGGCTCCCCTCCCACTGATGCCAGATAAGGCAGTCCTCTGCTACACATACAGATGGAGCCATGCCCCTCCCCCCACATGTACACCTTGGTTGTTTGTTAAGTCCCAGGAGCTTTGGGGATTCTGGTTGGTTGATGTAGTTCTTCCTATGTGATTGCAAACCACTTCAGATTATTATCACTTAAACATAAAGTTTGTATATATATATACAAACTTTATATGAATACAAATAAAAACAATAAAAACATGCGGTGATTTAAAAGAAATGAACTCACAGGCTTATAAAGAATGGTATTTTTTTGAAAATGTTAAGATAAATGGTCTTGTTGGAATAGGTGTGATCCTGCTGGTGGAAGTCTGTCCTTGAGAGTGGGTTTTGAGTATTAGAAACTCAAGCCAAGACTCGTAGATAAGCCTTTCTTCAAACTTCCTGTGGATCCAGATATAAAACTCTTTTTTTCCCATTTTTTTATTAGACATTTTCTTAATTTACATTTCAAATGCTATTCCAAAAGTCCCTTCCCCCCCCTCCTTGCTCCCCTGCCACCCACTCCCACTTCTTGGCCCTGGCGTTCCCCTGTATTGGGGCATATAAAGATTGCAGTACCAAGGGGCCTCTCCTCCTCTTTAGCACCTTGTTTGCTGGAATGCTGCCATGCTTCCCACTATGATTTCAATAGAATAGACTTCTGAACCTGTAATCAAGCCTTAATTAAATTGTTTCTTTTATAATAGTTCCAGTGGTCATGATGTATCTTTACAGCAATGGAATCCCTAAGAAAAACAGAAGTTGGTTGCATGAGTGGGGTATTGCTTTGATACACATAACAGTGCTTTTGTTTGGAAGAATGTGGACTTTGGAAAGGTGGATTAGAGCGACAGACTGGACTCAGTTGTTTCTGAACCCACAGGGAGCCAGGATATCAGTATTCAGGTAGGCAAGGGGTTATCGGAGTGGCAAACAGACACTGACACAGAAAGAGTGCTGTATCTGAATGTGATTTCTCAAAGAAAGTATCAGATTTATATTACAGAAGAAAACAAAGAAGTTAGGTGAAACATTGAAGGTACATTGAAGTTATCTGACACAAAACAAAAATGCATATATAAAGATTGAAAGGAACTGGGCAATGTTAACAATTGAGATTAGATCAGCCCTATCTAAAGTCAGTTATTGACAGGAGCCAGGTGAGGATTTCACACCCTAGTCACAATTTATACTATTCATCTGAGCCTTGTGAAAGCTGCACCAGGAGTGTTCTGCTCTTGCTGACCTTTTCATGAATAATGCAATACTGTAGTTCCTCCTTAAACCACAACCTTCCTTCTTTCTAGGCCATTGTAAATTCTTGCATATCGGAGTAACTTGGCTGTTCTTTTAAGTGTCTGTAAGAAATCTCCATTTGCCAGAAGTACTCATCAACTTTCTTCTAATATGTGATATAGTCTGCCATACCTGACTGTAATGAGGATTCTAAGTTTCCTATTTTGAACTAACCCTGAGATTACTAGTTCCTATCTGGCAAACTGTGAGATGCCTTATTACTAACTGTTAACACTGGTACATTTTGTCTCAATGAATAACATTCTTACGAAATTACAAGCCCAGCATCAGCTCAAGGACTGCCTAAGACTTTGGTGAAGGCCAGGAAGTAAAGTTCAACCTAATTTAGGTATTTGTAAAATCATTCCTTGAAGGCACCTACAATAAAACAATACTGAAAGAAAGCACACAGATCTATTCACCAACTAACACAAGGAGAGATTTGAAGCCTTTGTGCTACAAGATGCCAAGGCTCCAGGAGACTAATTTTCATGAAACTTTTTGCCTTAGGACTGCATTCAAGCTTTTGTGCCTGCCAGGAAGTCTTCACAGGTGTGAGTGTGGCAGATTAAGACAGCATTGAATGCTTTATGTGAGACTTTAATAGACCATACAAGTAGGGACAGTGGTGCTGAGGGTCATGTGACCTGTACAGATGTGGGTAAAGTTGTTTAAAGGGAGAAGAATATTAGTTTATGTCTTGGAGACAGTTCTTGTGATATCTTGATTAACTATAAGGTTGAATTCTACCCTTGTTCAAAAAAAAATTGCTTACAGCTAAATTGAATCGTTCTGGATTAATAGCTTTGGCAATACCCTGAAGACAGATGTAAGATGATCTTTGAGTTTGAGACCAATCTGGTCTCAAGATGAATTTCAAGAACACCCAAGTTGAAGCAGTGAAAGAAACCACTGAATGAAGAAAGCTGGTTAAGGTGATTGGAATAGGTTTGTCTCCCAAAGATTCATGTGTTTGAATACTTGGCCATAAGGAATAGTAATTTTCGGAAAAGTACCCTTATTGGAAGAGGTGTGGCCTTAGTGGAGGAAGGGTGTCACTGTGTAGGCAGGCCTTGAGGTCACCTATGCTCAGGCTCCACCCTTTGTGGAATGTAATCTCCTCCTGGCTGCCTACAAATCAAGATGTAGAATTGTCAGCTCCTACAGCACTTTGTCTGTCCACAGGCTGTCATGTGTCCTACCATGATGATAATGGACTAAATCTTTGTAACTCTAAGTCAGCTCCAATTAAATGTTTGATGTTTTGAGAGTTGATGTCTCTTCACAGCAATAAAGCACTAATGTTGACACAGTTTATAATGTATTTAAATGAGAGGGTCATGTTCCAGCCTCAGCAAGCAGCAGAACTAGATGGCTTCAACCACATGCTTTCAGATTTTAGTGTCAAGGACATAAGAAGCAGATTATAAAACCTTCTTCAATGACTAAGGAATTCTACTGTAAACAGAGATTTATCAGAGATTTCCTTGAATGGATGTCTAGAGTGATCATTATGTGAAGCTGTAAAAATGAAGCCTGGATTTCTCTGAAGTCCCTAAGATAATGGAGATAGAGAGCTATGGGAACATTGCATAATAGATTAATAGAATGATGCAATTTGAACACAGGTTGCAGTCAACACAGGTGAAAGGGATTGGACATCTAAAAAGTACTTTGAAATCAGAAATGGAGATACAGAACTTGGTAATTTCCTCACTAGTTTTCAGTCTTGAATTGGTTCAATATTTTCTCATTATGCTCCTGGTCCTCTTTTTTACAATAGTAATTTATATTCTGTGCCATTGTATGTTGAAAATACAGGATCTGCTTTTTCATTTTGATTTTATAAGGATTATAGTAAAAGATTATTATCAGTATCAAAAGCTTTGAAATATGAACAGTTGAGATCTTGATAGAGTTTGGGGGATTTTGATGTTAGACTAAATGCATTTTGTATTATGGATGCCAGGGAGTAGAATATGGTGACTTTAGTGAAAATGTTACCCCTAGGTTTCTAGAGAATAGCATGATTTGCAAACATCAGGACATTTAGGCTTGTTGGAACATGTAGAGAGCCGCGCCTGAGCCGTTTCTGCCACCATTCCAAGTTGGCGCCAACATCCTGTCACCACCCCCAACCTGGGACAAACAAGTTCAGTGCGCATGCGCTTGTGACGAAGCCATGTACGTCACCGCCCATCCCGGGGCGTAACTTGAGGTAATGAGCAATCAGCCAATCCTGACGACACATGTCACACTGAGGCGTATTTAAGAGGGACCCATCTACGGTTCTTTCTCTTTCTCCACATGGTGTAATAAAGGTATGCTTGTAGAAGGATTCTGGTGGTCCACGTCCATTCTTGCCAGCGAGGTGGTAACGTGGCCATTTACAGGAACATCCCTATTGGGAGCATGTATATTCTGATCTCATCTAATATCTATTTAGTGTTACCTTGCTATAGGAAGTCTTTCACTGGGAGTGTGAGTTGAAGTTTCAGACACTCAAGCTAAGCCCAGTGGCTGACTCTCTCTTCCTGCTTCCTGCAGATTAAGATGTATAACTCTCAACCACCTCTACAGCATCATGTCTGCCTGTGTCTCACCATGTTGAAAATAGACTAAACCTCTGAATGTAGGTTAAACCTACAATTATTAGTTCTTTATTAAGAACTTTACTAATTGCTGTGATATTGAAGACATGGCAACAGAAACACTAACTATGACACATATTATGATAACAAGATTCCTCAGTGGAAACTCCTCAAGCCATGAAGACGTGGCATGATAAATATCAAGGTCTAAATGTCATTAGTTACTAGCTAAGATCAATGCATTAAAAACAAATAAATATCTGATTTATAGCAAAGCCAAAATTACTCATGAGACAGAATGCATTATTAAATTTGCAATTTGCAAAATGATAAGGAATAATGCATATCACTCATAGTAAAATTAAATATTAATAGACTCAATTTACTAACAAAAATCTATATAATGTATTGAAATAAAAACAAACAACAGAAACAAAATATGTTACTAAAAAAAAAGAACATTGCAGAGAAAGACAAACACGGCTCTACATTGAAAAGTCACAAATCATATTTCACAAACATAAAATTAGAGAAGAAGCATATTTGCTTATGCCAATATCTGACAAAACTTATTTCAAACTAAACCTAGCCAATGGGGATTTCACATTGATAAAATAACTCTTAATCAAGAGAATTCTACAATTTTCAAGATTTATGCACTGAAAATTGATATACACAATTTTCTGAAATAAACTCTATTGGATGGAAAGACATAAAGCAATCTCAATCTAATAATAAAGGGCTGTTTTAACAGACAATTCTCAATATTAGACAAATCATGCATTAAAAGTAGCACAGAAATATCAGAGTTGCATGGTATTATAGAAAATATAGACTTAGCAGATGTCTACAAATGATGATACCATAAAATTTCAAAGCACATCTTCTTCATAGAAGGCATTGTAATTTTCTCTAGTGTGTGTGTGTGTGTGTGAGAGAGGGGGGGAGAGGGAGAGAGAGAGAGAGAAGTAGCCTTCAGAATTCAGACCTGCCTCTATTGAGGCTGCAAGATGGAGCCAGGGGCCTTGGGAATGGGATGGAGGGGTCTCCCCTTTTCCAATCTCTTTTAACCAAGAAAGATTTTTTTAGTAAAGAACAGACATGTTTCGACCTGAGAACTAGTCAGTGTTTTATTTTTCTCTCCCAGCTAGTCCTAAAGACCCCTAGTCCACCTTCCAGGGAACCCAGGTTTTGTTGGGAACCGCTGGTCGGACCCCAACAGAGACAGAGAGAGGGGGTTGGCGTGGGAAAGGGAGATTCAGATACAAGGAGAGAGGATGAGAAAAAGAATAATGAGAAAATTGCTGTGGGCAAATGTATATGTTAGTAAAGATATATATATGAATGTATCTGCTTATAAGTATATGCACAAATATGGGCAAGTGGAGAAAAAATGTCAACACTGTGTGTGCTTGTGTGTGTGCATGTGTGTGTGTTTCAGAATATGAGTTCAAGTCTTAGGTCTGAATCGCAGCCATATTAAAAGACTGAGAACTATCTTAGCCTGGAATTTTCTCTAAAACAAATTCATATTTATAGTTACCAAACAGCTAATTGATTCTCTTACCATACTAGAATAAAATGACCAATCAAGAGTAAGAAAAATTGATGAAAATAGACAAACTCTTGGAAACTGACCAAACACCTAAGATATTAGAATTTAATATAATGACTGGCATGAGAGTAAAAATATAACAACTAATTTCAAACCAATAAAAAAGTGAATAAAAATTAAATTATTACATTGTAGATTGTATGAAATATATATTTAGGATAAGTTGAAAAAGACATAAAGTAAAAATAATATATAGCAAAAACTGAGATGCTTCAACAAAACACAATGAAATTTTTAGTAACTCTTGGCGTCTTTTGAAAATTTATTTTAAATATAATAGATTATCTAAAAGAACTGATTTGATTTGTAGACACAAATGACCTATTTAAATTCAACCAATATTTAAAAGAATTCAGTCTGTTCTATAATCAGCAATAAATTTAGAGTCATAATTAAATCTTTACTTTAAACAATGCCTGGGTGAATTTACTACTTAACAATTTTGCACATTTAATGAAGAACTAAACCGAAAACTATTCAAACTTAAACTATCCCATAAAATAGAAAGTTGATGGGAAGTTATCAGTCAATTTTAGTACAGATTGAGGTCAGGGAAGTTGATTTTCACCCTAACACATTTTTTAGTTTCAAGAATTGTTTTCACTACCCTGCGTTTTTTGTTTTTTCATATGAAGTTGAGAATTTCTTTTTCTATATCTGTGAGGAATTGTGTTAGAATTTTGATAGGGATTACATTGAATCTGTAGATTGTTTTTGATAAGATTTCTGTTTTACTATATTAATCCTACCAATTCACGATCCTGGGAGATCTTTCCATCTTCAGAGATTTGCGTCAATTTATTTTTTCAGGGACTTGTCATACAGATCTTTCAATTACTTGGTTAGAGTTACCCCAATGTATTTTATATTATTTGTGCCTATAGTGAAGTGTGTTGTTTATATAATTTCTTTCACAGACAGTTAATCATTTATATATATATATATATATATATATATATATATATATATATATATATATATATATAAAGACTACTGATTTGTAAGTTAATTTTATATCCAACCAGTTTGGTAGAATTTTTTGTGTCACTTGTCTATACTATCATATAATCTGAAAATAGTGATACCTTAATTATTCCTTCCCAAATTTGTATTCTCTTGAACTCCATTTGTTGCTTAATTGCTCTAGATAGAACTTTGAGTACTATATTCAATAGCTAGCATGAGAGTGGGCAGCCTTCTCCTGTTCCTTCTATTGCTTGGATTTCTTCAATTGCTCTGCATTTAATTTAATGTTGGCTGTTGGTTTGCTATATATTGCTTTTATTTATTTGTTTGTTTTATTATTATTTATTTATTATTTTAATTGATTATTTTATTTATTCACATTCAAGCAATTGCCCCTGCTTTCTGTATATTGCTTTTTATTATGTTTAGGTACATGCTATAAATTCCTGATCTCTTCCAGGTTTTTTTGTTTTGTTTTGTTTTGTTTTGTTTTGTTTTTTTTTTTTTGAGTTTTTTACAACTTTTATTAGATATTTTCTTCATTAATATTTCATGTGTTATCCAGAAAGTTCCCTATACCCTCACCCCTCCCGGCCCTGCTCCCCTACCCACCCACTCCCACATCTCGGCCCAGACGTTCCCCTGTACTGGGGCATATAAAGTCTGCATGACCAAGGGGCTTCTCTTCCCAATGATCGCCAACTAGGCCATCCTCTTCTATATATGCAGCTAGAGACATGAGCTCAGGGGGTACTAGTTAGTTCATGTTATTCTTCCACCTATAGGGTTGAAGACCCCTTCAGCAACTTGGGTACTTTCTCTAGCTCCTTCTTCCTTGGGAACCCTGTGTTCCATCTAATAGCTGACTGTGAGCATCCATCTCCATGTTTGCCAGGCACTGGTATAGTCTCTCACGAGACAGCTATATCAGGGCCCTTTCAGCACTATATTGCTGGCATATGCTATAGTGTCTATGTTTGGTGGCTGATTGTGGGATGGATCCCTTGCAGCCGCAGTCATTGGTGCCATCCTTTGGAATCAGCTTCACACATGATCTCTGTAACTACTTCAATGTGTGCTTTGTTCTTAATTCTAGGAAGGGGTGACGTGTCCACATTTCTTCCAGGTTTTTAATACCTTGTACAAACATTATGGCAAAGTGGAACAATGATGTCAACATAAATCAGATATATTGAATCTAATAGAAGGTAAATTGGGAAAGAGCCTCTAATGCATTGCATTGGGGAAATTTTTCTGAACAGAACACCAATGGCTCAAATGTAGGGTCCAGAATTTACAAATGGGACCCAATGAAATTAAAAATCTTCTGTAAGGCAAAGGACAATGTCAATAGGACAAAATGTCAGCCTATAGACTGGCAAGTGATCTTCACTATTCCTACATCATATAGAGGGCTGATATCCTAACTATATAAAGAATTCAAGAAGTTAAACTCCAAAACATTCACACATTGAAGGAGTTACAGAGATCAAGTGTGGAGCTGAGACAAAAGGATGGACCAACTAGTGACTCTGCAGCCGGGGATCTATCCCATAATCAGCCACCAACCGCAGACACTATTGCATATGCCAGCAAGATTTTGCTGCAAGGGCCCTGATATAGCTGTCTCGTGTGCGGCTATGCCAGTGCCTGGCAAACACAGCAGTGGATGTCACAGTCAGGGATTAGATGGAACACAGGGTTCCCAATGGAGGATCTAGAGAAAGTACCCAAGGAGTTGAACAGGTCTCCAACCCAATAGGTGGAAGAACAATATGAACTAACCAGTAACCCCAGAGCTCATATCTCTAGCTGCTTATATAGCAGAAGATGGCCTAGTTGGCAATCATTGGGAAGTGAGGTCCCTTGGTCTTGCAAACTTTATATGCCCCATTACAGGGGAACGCCAGGGCCAAGATGTGGGAGTGGGTGGGTAGGGGAGCAGGGCAGGGAATGGGGGGGTATAGGGGACTTTCGGGGTATCATTTGAAATGTAAATGAAGAAAATATCTAATAAACATTGAAAAAAAACTTCCAAAACATTGAATAATCCAACTAAAAATGGGGTACAGAGCTAAACAGAATTCTCAATAGAGGAATTTTGTATAATCAAGAAACACCTAAAGAAGTGTTCAACATCCTTAGTCATCAGTGGATGCAAATCAAAATGACCCTGAGACCACCTTACACCAATTAGAATGGGTAAGATTCTCAAGTGAATTCACATGTTGGGTACAATGTGGAGAAAGATTAATACTCCTCCACTGCTGGTGGGATTGCAAACTGGTACAACACTGTGAAAATCAATCTCACAATTTCTCAGAAAATAGCTCTACCTGAAGACTCAGCTATACTCCTCTTGGGAATATGTCCAAAGGATGCACCACCACAGCACAAGTACACATGCTCCAAATGTTTTGAGCAGTCTTATATATAAGAGTCAGACACTAAAAATAAACCAGATGTCCCTCAACTATAGAATGGATACAGAAATATTGTACATTTACACAATGGACTACCAAGATACACAGACCTATATATAGTATAAGTCACAAAAATACTCAGAAGTAATGATGTAATGAAGTGTTATACAAGCAGGACATTTTTTAATTAACATGCACAAAATAATTGGTGATATTGGAAAAAGTGATCAATATGATGAAAAGAAAAATATAAACACTCCTCATTAACTCAAGTTTTATGGTTGTACAGTTTTTAGTTTTTAAATGAAAAACCTCATCTTTTTTTTTTTTTTTTTCTATAAAATAAATACAATGTAAGCTGTGTGGTGGTGGCGCACTCCTTTAATCCTAGCACTTGGGAGGCAGATGCAAGTGAATTTCTTAGTTTGAGGCCAACCTGGTCTATGGAGTGAGTTCCAGGACAACCAAGGCTACACAGAGAAACCCTGTCTAAAAATAAATAAATAAATAAATAAATAAATAAATAAATAAATAAATAATATTTAAATGTGTAAAAGATAATAAATTCAGACATAAGCAAAACCAGAAAAATACATTAAAATTAAATGCAATTTAGAAAGAGAAATAAATACAACAAAGCAGTTGGGTGAGAACATTTTATGCCCTGTGTAAATTTTTATTGATAATAATGATATAGGGTCTTTATATCTCCAGATTTATTAAATAAGAACAGTTTTGACAAGATTTATTCACTGATTACCATTATAACAACAGTTACATTGCTATAATGGCCACAATTTTGGTCAAACACAAAAAATAAGAAATCCAAATTTGAAGCAATTTATAAGATTGGTAAACGTGTGATTAAGACATGTAAAACCAAAATAAATGACTAAAATTTGAATATTATAATGTAAACATCTGGATTAAACATAGTCAGGTCTGGATTTGACATATACAAACCAATATATAAACAGGTATGCATGAATATACAGCCCGCTATGCAATACTAAATAAGTGATTTATATTCATGAGTCTTGAATTGTTCAGCAGAACCAGATAAATGTCATTATATTTGCAGTACAGTGGTGATCAGAGCAGCTCTATAAATAGCTGTTAGAAACGTCTTTTTAGTTTTATTTCAAATTGTTTTTGAGGTGAATGCCATTAAAACTGTCAATAGAGAAAATAAGTAAAAATAATAAACTGCTTTATTCACAGAAAATAAATTGACAAGTTGATTGCTGATGTTTTCAACTTTGAAAGAAAAGAGTTGGAATATTTCATAAATGTTTTTGCGTTTTATCAAATAAACATTGAAAACACTGTATTGCCAATATTTGTTTATTGTTAGTAATATTGATTGAAAAACAATGTAAAGTGTTTTCTATAGACAAGTTTAATGATAAATTGAAACTAATTTTTAAAAATTATTACATGAAGATATTTTCGTAATTTTGTCATAAACTATAGAACTTTCAATAAAAATTATTTGAAGTTAGAACTCTACCATGGCTAAATATGATGCCTACCCCCTTCAGTACTTAAACACAGAACTAAAAGAGAGTATATTGGATTCAAGGTCAGCCTGAATTACAGAGCAATGAAGAACCTCGATATAAGAGAACTTAGAATGCAAAGACAAATAATGTAAAAAAATAAAATAGAACTGCTTACTTAAATATGCTTAAAATGTGTTTTCTTTTTGGATCTTTTTAATGCCTGTTTTTTTTTTTTTTTTTTTTTTCTGATTTGTTAGTTAAAAACAAATAACATTCATAGAATGTTTTATTTATGCTATTTTTATGTGAAGATTCATTTATTTTTATGTGTACCTGTGTGCCTGAATGAGTGTCTACCATATTTGTCTGGTTTTCCACAGAACCTTAAAGAGGGCATCAATACATATTCCTAAGGGCTGGAGTATATTGAGAGGCAATTTAAGTCTTAGGTTTGTTACTATTATGATGTATTGATAGCTTTGGTTGCCTTCTGTAGTCATCCTTTATTTTGGAACATTCCTCCATTCATAAATTTTTAAACTACATTAGCCTTTTTTCATCTTCTCAAATTTTTTTCTAATATAAAGATGATTTTGTTTCTTTAAGTATATCTTTCCTAGTAGATATGTGGATAAGGGTTGAATCTTACACAAAGAGCTGTGGCAAGTAAGGAATGTTAAGAGTGGGAGATATCGTCATGCTTCAGGAAGAAGAAGAAGAAGCAATTATAAAATTATTTGCATCTTATCAAATAAACAATAAAATACTGTTGTGAAATTTCTCTGTTTATTGTTTGTAATATTGATTAAAACCCATCAATTTTAAACGTTTATGGGACAATGCCCATTGATTATCCAATTCCAAATACTATAAAGACCAAGCAGGTTGTATTTATATATTATTTACACAATTTAAAGAAAATAAGGCCATGGAATTAAAAGAGAGTAATCAGGGTATATGGGAGCATTGTGAGGGATGGAAGAGAAGTGACAAGTAATACAAATGAAATAATATAGTGCCATACACTAAATAAAATTTATAAATTCAGAAAATATGCATTCAAATTTTAGAATTACAAATGCTTTCCAGTTTGCCATTTAAAATTTTATGCCACAGAAGTTAATCAAAGCAGACAAACTTTAAACTGTATAATTTTTAAATGAACTTGCTTTACATTTTAAATAAAATTATAGTTACATTATTTAATCCTCTTATAGTTGGAAATATTTAAATTTTTAAAATATGAATCAATATATACCCCAGAATAAGTTTATCAAAATGTTAAATCTCACTAACATGATACATATTCTAATTTATTTCATAAATACATTACTTTTCCAAATTTTAAATCTGGCAATATTATTAATTTTAAAATCAAGAAAGATAATAGCATTTTTCATTTACAGTCAATTAAAAATTTTAACAAAAGTATAATTTTTGTATCTCAAATAAAAACAAAATTTTATTTTAATTATGACTATGACATCTGAACTTATAGTTGATAGAATGATTTCATTAAAATATGAAATACTAAATAAATAAATAATAACTAATAAATTAAATAACTAATAAAATAATAAATACTAAAATATGGTTACTATAAATATGGTTAAAATATTTGCAATTTGATTAACTGTCAACTAATCAAAAGAAGTACAAACTTCAACAACGTTTCATTTCGATCTTGAAAAAAATCACTACTATTTAGTGATTTTGTTTTAAATTTTTATGAATTAAGACTACTTAAAAAACCAATGGATTTCTTAAGTGTATGGTACATTGGTCATCACTTATGATATATATGTGAGGTTTAGGTTCTTAACTACTGTTAGAGTTAAGGTTTTATTGAATGCAATAGTAATACTTTCTATTTTGGTACATTTACAACAGAGAAAATTAAAGCAAGCCTATTATTACTCTATTATCTGTATAAGATAAACAGTATGCATAAATACCATTTTAAAATTGCTATATTTTATATTATAGGAAATATTAATATACATAGTTGATGTTTTAATACTTCTGAAAGAATACTTTATGTGTATCTTTCAAAATACAAAAACCAAGATATGAGATTTATTCCATATGACAAGTAATCTAAAAGTTATCAAAAATGTTTCAATTTTAAAGATCTAAATGAAAGAGTTCTTATTAAAATCTAATAATTAATAATAACTGACAGCCAACATTACTATAAGTACCAAGTCTAGCTTTCAGAATTAAAAACAATTAATTTCATTATAAACACAAATTATAGAAACTAAAACCATTTAACCTGCATTCAGAAGATATTTTAAGAAGTACTACAAAGTTCAAAGGAAGGTAAATGTGTCTACAAAAATAATAGAAGTAACACATTACTCTAGATCAGTAAATAATAAGATGAAGAATAAAATTACAAAATACTATAAAATAACAAAATGACTTTAAATGTCAATGACCTTTCAATTCTACTAACTCATGGTAAAAACTATCAAGATGGATTAAAGAATAATTCTGTATTTTCATCTAGCTATAAGCATAATACACAGAGAAAGAAAAAACATGGCCTTAGAATTGAAATGTAAAAAAAGATTTCTCATCAAAATAATTAGAACAGAAAAAGTTGTAGAAATCCCAGGGACTAACATTATATTAATTAAACACTAAATTAAGAAAAATCTAATTCTAAATGGACACAGTCTGCACATTTGTTAGCAAATTCCTTAAAATATGCCACACTGCATGTGAAAACTCACCACATTCAGTATCTCTAAGCATGTCACAAGGAAAAGTGAGTACTTAAAATCTCTTAGACACTGGATCACCAACTAGGCAGCATACAACCGCTGATATGAGGCCCTCAACATAAATACAGCAGAGGACTGCCATGTCTGGGTCAGTTAGAGAAGATGCACCTAACCCTCAAGAGACTAGAGGCCCCAGGGAGTTTAGAGGTCAGGTTTGGTGAGGGGTGGTGGCAGAGGGGACATCCTAGTGGAGACAGGGGTGCAGGGAGAAAATATGGAATGTGGAACAGACAAAAGTGGACCAGGAGGGGAATTAAAACTGGAGTGTAAAAAAATAAAATAAATAATAAATAAATAAATAAAATGAAGGAATACAAAAAGAAAGAAAGGAAAGAAAGGAAAGAAATGGAGAAAGAAAAAGAAAGAAATGGAGAAATAAAGAAATAAAGAAATAAAGAAAGAAAGAAAGAAAGAAAGAAAGAAAGAAAGAAAGAAAGAAAGAAAGAAGAAAATTCAAGGATAGGTGACATTGTAGATGAAAGGAATTTAACATAATTCAAAAAATATTCCACCCACACACTAAAGAATTCATGCACTTCTGGTGCAATCTTCTTAAACTATATATTGGAAGATAAATAAAGTATAAAAAACATAAAATATTTAAATAAACAATTGTGTTTTTCTACAAAAATAAAATATACACAAATTAATAGAGAATGCATGATATACATTTAAATGATGCATGGTCATTGAATAAATCTTAAGGGAAAAATAAAAAAAAAGAGAATGAAAATACAACATGTAAGATTTTTTGAGATGAGCAAAAAGCTGTTTTTGGAGGGAGTTTTGATAAGTGTCTAAATTGAGAGGCTTAGGGGATTGTTTTGTAAAGTGCTTACTGCACACGCACGAAGACCAGAGGTGAGGTTTCTAGATCACACATAAAATACTTCCCTGGGAATTGAATATTTCTTATTTCAGAAAAGATATTTCTTAACGTCATTAGTGAGGCATTTTAGATAAATTTTTAAGCTCTAGTTTTGATAAGAGACCATTTATTGAATCAAACAAACATATATTGGTACATCACAGAAATTTGTCTATAAATTTGAATTGAATATCTAATTTAGATCCTGATACATGACAACTATTAGGATAGCTTTAGCACTGGTAGATAATGAAATCAATAAATCACTAATCAATGCAAAGAAATAAGCACCACAAACAAGCACAAAATATACCTTAAGATGGCTAATTTCTTTGTGAGAAGTTTACTTTTCTATAAGGATAGTAGAATATCTCAAGGAATTATTTTAAAATGATGTGTGACAGTAATAATAAAACAAAAACAGATAATTATTTGAAATTTATTTCAAAAGAATTTGTATGAGCCTAAAGGCAGCAAAATATAATAATATTATTTCATCTCCCCCAGTGTCAAATGGAGAAGGGGAACATTTTAATCACCTCATTAACCAGTCAGTCATGCGAAGCAAACTCATAAGCAATGTAGCTTTTGACATATTGCTTAGTGACTTATTTTCTTTGCTTTCCAAAAGAGTTTATCTGTCACTTTAAAAGAGAATATGCACATTAATGAATTTAAATAATAAGACAAAACTATTTCCTTATAAAAGACAAACTGAAGATGTGAAGTAGTGATTTTAGTAATCAATGGCCTAATTTTAGAGAAGTTTTTCATAACTTATCTTTAAAGACATAAGGCAGGTTTATTATGTGCAGATAGACATAGGGACTGTGTTGAAAAATGAAGTTTAAGAGAAAGAAGATGGGGGTCATTTAGAGGAAATTTTCTGTAAAGAAATGAAAGGAAATAGAGATCTTTTGAGAAACAAATCAACTATATTTGGCATTAGACATAGGGTCCTTCATACAAGGCAGGCACTCTACAAACTGAGTTATTTCCTCAGCCCTACAATCTTATTACTAAACAAAGTGATGATACAGGAGGAGATTATCAGTTATCATGAATGTAAACTGATAATGCAATTTGTATTCAGAGATCATTCAAGGACAAAGAGGTAAAGTCAACTAGACGCCAAGGGATATTTTAATCCAAGTAACATTTAGTCATTAACATTTTATAGCAAATTTGTGTGTATGTTTGTGTGTGTGTGTGTGTGTGTGTGTGTGTGTGTGTGTGTGTGAAATAGTGAGTCATGTCGAAAAGCCTTGATCTAAAATAGTAGCTCAGAAAAGTAAATGCTTTGCTTGTAATTTTAAGCAGAATTATTACCCCAGAGCCACTGGGTATTTGCATACACATCGGTAAAAAGAACATAGCAGCTGCAGTATCCACTTTGTGAGTTAGTGCAAACAGCAGAACTGAAAGACACTGGATCTGTGTACGCAATTTACACTTTACTTAATAAGTCCACCAAACTCTCTAAAAATTTAAAGACATTTTCAGTTTTAAGTAGCTATGGCAGTAATGTTGCTGAATTGGTAAAACAGTTTAAATTTCAATTCAGAGTTTAAAAAGAATGGGTTTATTAGCATGGTGGAAAAAATAAAAGAAAAAATAATACTGGGGATGGCAGCGACAGAAGAAAGCCCCTTGTATCCCAATATGCTGTGGGGTATCCATTTTGTATCTGTCCTCATTCAACAAATATTGGGACATTTTTGTGCGTAGCTGCCAAGAATGCGTTTTCCTTCCATGCAAAGGAAAACATTGTTATTGTAAGCCAATTTGTATGTAATACCTTGTGTAATTCCTGTCATGAAAATGAAATCTTCTCTTGTAGCATTAGGTTGTATGACTGCCAGAAAAGCTGTATATTTTCTAGTTGCTCTGCTTTCTAGACCATCTAGACTAGCTTTCAATTGGAGACTTGTGCATTTTTTCATCCTTCAATCTCAAGCTTCTCTTAATGGCAGACTTTTTTTTTTTTTGAGGTGTCTTTCAAATCCTAACAGTCCCTCAAAACTAAATCTGTTTGGTCTCTGAAGTGCTTATCTTCAGCATCTTAAATAGACCCAGGGGGAAGAGCACTTCTAGTCCTCAGAAGCTGAATTTTTCTTGTTGGAGTTCTTAGATGCTTTGATCAGTACTAGTCTCTTCCTTTCATTGGCTAGCTTTGTGGATGGAAGTGGTTGAAATATTATCATGTGCTTTCCATGCCATAATACTTTGGAAATACATGATTTGCTTCCTAATTTCATATGTTTATGGAAGAAGACGAAATATAACCTGATAAAGACTATAAAATGAGATGCCACTGGAATAGGAGTTATTATGACCACCAGGAGTTGGGAATTTGAATTTGTATTATGGTAAGGTCTACATCTTAAGTTTTCCAAAAGATCAACATGTTTTTAAACTGTATTCAGTATTCTGTTATGGATGAATTGGAATCTTTATGGAGATATAATGCATCTTTGGTGTTCTCAACAATAGCTATAGACTATTCAAGAAAATTACAGTGTCTGTAATGGAAAATCTTCCTATTGCTTTTTTTTTTTTTTCTTTTTGAGTAAGGGAATAAAAGAGACTTTTTTACACATAATGATTGTAAGTTATAACTATGTCTGATTTAAGGGATTTGTTTAAACTTAATTTTGAAAATGTCTTTTAACATGAATAAGAATGTATTTAATTAAAATCATATAGTAGATAGGTTATTATATAATACATACTGGGAAATATGAAAGTTAAATGATTGAAATTTCAAATAATAAAATTAACTACACTCTGTTTTACTTGTTCTATATATAAACATAATACGTTTTTCCTTGTTCAAGTCTCACTTCTAAAACTTTATGTAATGAGATAACAAAAACAAGTCTGATATGGATTAGCATGTAATGTCAGGAAAATGCTCTTAACTGACAATGTCATGCACTCGCCAAACAATTCTGGCAATGTAAATTGACTGTGTTGGCCAAGTGCGCTACAGTGATAGGCAGAAGTTATGATAAATAGTTTTTACATGATTGCAAAACATCTGATGGTGAATATTTATTCTAACTTTAAATTCTATAACATAGTATTATTCAGAATATGTGTTATGAACTTTTTTTTGATCAACATAATGAATGTTTCATTAGAATTTTATGAAGCACTTTAATTTAACCAAAATTACAATATTAATATATCGTTAACTATTTCAAAGATCTAAAAATTCTATTAATTTTTAACCAAATATATTATTAATATAAGAGTACTTAGTTATTAGCTAATGAGGTAGTGATTTATGGATATGTAAGGATTAAAGATGAATAACTTTAAACATACTGTTTTATAAGAACATAATGGCAAAGTGAAAATTCAATTAAAAACCATAACAATAAACAAGTTACTATCATCTTTCTAAGAAGTCAAAGTTGTTAACTTTTTGGAATATTATACTCTAACTTTTATAAATAACTGTTATTTAGTGTAACTGAGAAGAAATTGGTGAGAGGCTGTGCTGTTTAACTTTTGTCAACTTGTCACAATCTAGAGTCACTTGGAAAGAGAGAACTACAAATAGGGAATTTTCTTGATCAGATTGTTCTGTGGACATTGTCTTGATTACTAACTGATATTGGATGGCCCAACACACTGCAAGCATGCACCTATGGGTAGGCAGGCCATGGCTGTGTATGAAATCTAGCAAGCCAACAAGAAGAATTCTTATACCATTCCTGCTTCCAGGATCCTGCTAGCACTCTGACCTTACCTCCCTCGATTATAAAGTGCAACCTAAAAGAGCACTCCAAATAAAGCCATTATTCATATAATTTACTTATTGGTGAGAATGTTTTATCACAGCAACACAATAGAAACTGGAGCAGTTATTTTGAGAAATGGCTTTAAAAAATAAAATTGAAAATCTCAGTGTGAAACGCAAAACTTGTGAAATTCTGGAGTTAAATGAATTGAAATAAGTTGCAAGAATAAGGCAGAAAAGAAGGAACAACATGAGAAGTTAATATTAAAAGAGGTAAGAAAATGGAAGAAACAAAACAAAAATGTTTTCCAGCACAATAGAAAATATCAAAGATTTAAGATGCCTAAACTTACATTTAGAGTTAAGTGCCTATGTAAGTGGCACTATGTAAGTAAAATTCATCATTGGCATTTTTCTTATAAAACATTATAGCACAGAACACAGTTTATGGAGATATAATCTCTAAATAAGTTATAAAATAAGACACTGGAAACCTATCATGAGACAGTAGGTATATGATACCTACATATAGATTTGTAAACAGAAAATCTGTCTGTGTTTTAATGAAAACTACATAGGCGCACACCCATATCCCTTATCAATCTTCTGACCTCAAAGCATGAACCAAAAATACTTAAAAACAAGATACATAATACATAGGTAATTTCCAAGGCTTCTTTCACATAATGTATTGATTCGTCTTACTCACAGGATTTATACTCTACATTAAATGTTAATGTGAGAAATATTATGTTATCTTTTATTGTACAACAGACAGCACATTAAAATGCATCGACTTGATTTAATAATAGATACCATCTTATTTTAGTAAATATTATCCATTTATCCAAAAGCTATAAAACCATTGATTTCAGATGCATTCTAAAATGTTTTACTCTATCTGGAATTGTACATCTAGACAAAACTTCAACTGCCAGTATTTTCATTTTGACAGCATAAACTTAAAAAGGTGAAGTCATATATGAAAATTTTCAACTTACCAATAATCTTAATTTGGGGTTATATATTTGATCTGTGTGATGGATTTCATAATTCAAAACAGACCATAAGGCTAGTTGTAGATTGTGAAAGTCTTTCAAACACATCCCTCAACACAGCCTATTAGTTGCATGCCAATAAACCTTTATTAAAATGAAACCCTTATGATTGACATAACAATAATTTTGGCAAAGCACAAGTATTTTCATGATTTAATATTTAACATATTCAAACTACTTACTACAAAAAATTCTAAGTTCATTACTGCCATTTCCTTATGATACATTATAGTATAGAGAGCAGTATGTTTCGAATGGAAGTATCATATCAGTATTGAGTTGTAAGATAGGATATTGGCAAGCTATCTTGAGACTGGAGGTATAAATTTCACATTATAATTGTAGACAGAAAATTTGTTGGTATGTTTTAGAGAAAACCTTCCTACAAAACATAAAATGTTTATTCAATGAGTAACCCAGAAGAAAGTTAAAATATATTTAATTAAGAAAAGAGAGAGGCAGCATTTAAATGACCCCCCCCATCCCATTCTTTTGTGGTCTTCCCTAGTAAGATGTCTCAGTCTCACCTAACAATACATAATACTTTCTTTGTGAATAATGATTGTTGCAGTATCTGGGATTTAGTAATATTTTGTTATTTTATTTATCATACAATCTTGTGGTATCTATTATCTCTTTAAAGAATTTGTAGATTTTCTAACTCATTATACCTTTTAGTAATTTAATTTAAAATATGGTGATACATGATTGTTCATAATACTAATATCAGCATTCAAGTGTCTTAGAGAGAAAATGCAGTGCAAATTTTGGGCTTTCCTGGCCCACCGTGTCAGACCTTACATCAGTAGTCAAACAATTCATACATAAATAAAATGAAACAATGGTGGAGTAAAGCTTCTTAAATCTTATAAAGCAACAAATAAATACATATTAAGCCATTTTGAAAGATAAGTAACTTTTCAAAAATATACAACATGTGATGAATATATAATTCACTTTGTATTTTCTGTACAATATCTGTGAATATAGGCAATCATTTGTCAAGCTGAGGAAACTGAAAAAATTTGATCTACTTAAGTTTAAATTACTCTAAATATGATCAATTATAAAAGAAGCATAGTCATCGTTGTTTGAGACATAATTAAAACATATTTGTCTTTTGGGAGGTTAAAATGCAAAAACACATTTTATCACCATTGACATAATAATTAATAAGGTTAGCTGAGATGTTTCTACCTCTGCTATGTGTCATTCCTTTACTGACACAGATTTCAAGAAAATATTTTCCATTACTTAAAATATACTATTTACATATGAAATAGAACATATTTAAGTGCTCTAAGGGTGGGATGGCTGTGAAGAAACAGATAATCCTACTTTTAATGACAAACCGAGTAACATGAACATGAGCATTGTTTGACTTCAGTGAAAAATAGAATCACATACAGTGTACTCCTGAGGAAGCACAAAGTAATGATTTCCAATATTTTTAACCACAGCAAATTCTTATCAAAAATATTTTTTGTAATTTTAGATGAAATATAATGTTAAATTCATAGTGAATAAAGCAAAATATATTTTATTACCAGAGCTGTAGCTCATTTGATTGTGATATTTTGATTGGACAGAGTACACGCTATTTTTATTTACTAAATTCTGTACTCCAAGGGTCAAAAGTAAGAATGAAACAAACACCTGGTCATGTATACTTGCTTTTAGGAATGAAAATTGTATAATCTGTAAAATAAATTATGTTGATGGATTAAATAGAAGTATGACAAAGTAAATACATTTTTTAATAAAAAGTGAAAAAAATTGAAAAGAATCTGGGGAGATGGGAAAAGCAAACAGAAAAAAAAATGTTGACATTTTTCAAGTCTTACATTTTTTTTATATATACCCAAAAGTTTATCCAGCAAAATTAACCAGCACTCATGTCTTTAATTATGTTATGTCAGCAATTTGGATCTTTCAGCTATCAAGTGTGACTAGCACCATTTATTGATGACATTGACTTTCTCCCATAATAAATATCTAACAATAAATTACATTATGTCAGCGATTTGGATCCTTCAGCTATCAAGTGTGACTAGCACCATTTATTGATGACATTGGCTTTCTCCCATAATAAATATCTAGCTTCTTCATAAGTTTGTAGATTTGTGCTCGGCTCTTCAATTTAATGCCACTGATTATCATGCTTGTTTTCATGTGAGTACTATGTTGCTTTTAGTACTACAGCTCTGCAGTACAAGAAGAAATTGGAATTGGTGATATGTATAGAAGATTTTTTTTATTCAGTATACTTTTAGATATTATCCGTTTTTGTGTTTCCACATGGAAATGAAAGTTGTCCTTTTAAGATCTTTTGTTTGAATCTATTCTGTTAGTCTGTGTCATCTTACTAAGGAACTGAGACATTTGATGTTGAAGAATATGAATGAGAAATGTTTCTTGATACCTGCTATTTTGTGGTCATGGTGGTTACATTGGTGATAATGGTTTTGGCGTGTGTGTGTGTGTGTGTGTGTGTGTGTGTGTGTGTCTGTGTATGTGTATGTGTCTGTGTGTGTCTGTGTGTTTCCCCTTTTAATTAGCTGCTCTGTGATTCTTTTTTATGGGATAATTATTTATTTATATTTCAAATGTTATCTCCTTCCCAGTTTCTTCTCCACAAACAACCTGTCTCCTCTTTCCTCCCCCTGCCTCTATGAGGGTGCTCCCCATTCACCTACTCCCACCTTAGCATCCTAGCATTTCCCTACACTGGGTCATCCAGCCTCCAGCAAGGGCTCCCTTTCCATTGATGCCAGATAAGGCCATCGTCTACTACATAACCAGCTAGTGCCATGGTCCCCCGTATGTACTCTTTGGAGAAATTGGTGCTATGTGTTGCCTAGTAAGAAATTCTTTTTAGATGCTGATAGTTGTGCCCTTTTTTGTTCCAGAGTAAATGCATTTCTAATTATATTATAATGCTTACCTGTTCTAACTATTTCTAACTTAGACATGAGGTTGGACTGTGAGGCTCTATGAGGGAGGGTTTACAGAAGAGAGGAAATCAAGGTATTATATCTGGTTCTGCTTTTGCCATTTTTTCACTTGAGAATTTCTTTTTTATTATTAAATATTTGCTTCATTTACACTTCAAATGTTATCACCTTTCCTAGTATCTCCCCTGAAAACGCCCTATCCCATTCCCCTCTTCCTGCTCACCAACCCACCCACTCCCACTTCCCCATCCTAGCATTCCTCTAAAAAGGGGCATCAAGCCTTCACAGAACCAAGCACCTCTCTTCTCATTGATGTCCCACAAGACCATCCTCTGCTACATATGTGGCTAGAGCCATGGGTACCACCATGTATACTCTTTGTTTAGTGGTTTAGTCCCTGGGAGTTCTGGAAGTACTGGTTGGTTCATATTATTGTTTGTCCTATGGGGATGCAAACCACTTCAGATCCTTGGGTCCCTTCTCTAGCTCCTCCATTGGGGATCCTCCCTGTGCTCAGTCTAATGGTTAGCTGTGAGCATCCATCTCTGTATTCCAGGCACTGGCAGAGCCTCTCAGGAGACAGCTATATCAGGCTCCTGTTCAGCATGCACAATCGTGTCTGGGTTTGGTAACTGTATATGGGATGGATCCCCAGGTGGTGCAGAAGCCAGAGAGTAAGAAAGAGGCCACATACGTAGCCTGTTTCAGTGCTAGAAATTAGACAATATCATTAGATATGAAGGATAGAGGATAGGGCAAATGTTGATATTTTCCTATATACTGAGCTGATCTGCTTGTTTCTATTTCTGGTTTTTCTAGAACATTTCCAGAGAAAGCCCACTGGACTTAGAGGGTAAAATAACAAGATGGTTGGGTTGAAAGTTTGGAAGAGAAGATCTATATTATCAATTAGAAATGAGGGCTTAGAGGATGGGAGGCTGCAGCAAGTGGTGAGCCGCAGAGATGCAGATGAAACTGTAGGAATGAATTTTGAAGAGAGGAGAGACTGTTGAAGATCTACAGTTAAGCTACCTGCTTTCAAGCCTGGAATAGTCTGTGGGTTGCCAGGGAATGCTTCATTTCAAAACTGGCATAAATGATGATTGGGGACAGGAAAGGTTAGAGAGTAGAATCAATTAACTCATTCAGAGGAGAAGGCAGAAGATTGAAAAAAAGGCTGGAGCAGATGTTCTACTCTAGACCTTGAATGGGAAAGAGAGATTCAATTTGGAGGAGAGGAGAAAGAGGTGAATAACAGCCCTTCTGTTTCCTTGGCCTAGTATTCAAGAATGTTCTCACCTGATGGTGTTGGAGGCTGGGATAATAGGACTAGTGGGGAAAGGGAAGTTTGGAAGAGAAAGTCTATGTGATCTGTTGTTGATTTGAATCTGAGGGAAAGGGGGAAGCATCTTAGGTAGTCTAAGACAGAGGTAGGGATAAGAGTGAGAAACTGGACTTGGAGAAATGGAAGGAGAGGGAAGATTTACATTTTGTCTATCTTGTGCCCTGCCTGAGAGGCATTTTAATTCCTAGGCAATGCTTGCTGGAGGTGGGAGCTAGGATAAAGAAATGATTAGGCTGAGAAAACTTTTTAGGGAAATATCTGTGTGATCAACTGGATAAGACAGTGGATTCAGGGAAAGGCAACAGAAACAGGCACTCTGCTACAGAGCTGGGATGAGATTAGGGTTTGGTTTTGGAAGAGTAGATTGGAGAGAGATATAAAGATTTGAATTAGCTTACCCATTTCCCTGATATTTAAATTTACTTTAAAGATAATTTTTAAGTACAAATAAATTATTTTACAAAATCAAAGCAGTCTTTAAAAAATTTGTATCAAATTGTGAAGGCATAAAAAAATATGTCTCCAAATATCATTACTTATTTGACTTGCATATAGCTCTAATATTACTGGAAGATTCACAGTATAGATTCTTCCTAGTGTTTTTAATCTATTATTAATTAACTCAGATGAATGTTTTAATTCACCAGTTGAATTCACTTTTATAATAAATGTTTCATTTATTCGTCTTCTTAAAACTATTAAAATATTTATCATGGAAGCATTGACCTACATTTCTTGAGGTTTTATTTTTAGATTTCTATACATAATCATATATTATTATTTATTTTGGATCACAAGATATAGGTACGTATATGTATATTATTTGCAGAACCAACTATTTGCATTGATTTTATTTTTAGTTTGTTATTTATCTGTTTATTTAGCCCATATGTTTTGATACAGGGTGATTTTGAGCTTGAAGTGGTTACAGGGGCTTTGTGTTCCCGAATCCTAGTGCCTCTGATTTCTGAGTTGTATTATTAAAGAGATGTACTTCCATAATCAGCTCCACACTCTAATTTATGATGATATATGCTATTAAAAGTAAATTTATCTTCTTCCTCAAATTTGTATTTTGTTGTATTGCCAGGAGTACATGGCTTTAATTATGCCTGCTTTAAAATGCCTCCAAATATCTAGCACACTGTGTTCCACTGAATTATAGTGCTTTAAAATATATTTAGCATTAGTATTGGAATTTCAATAAACTTTTATTTTAATTATGGATGAATGACACTTTTAAAAAACTTACATTTTGTAATCCACAAATGCGATTATTCAAATCAATATCTGCAAATGTCTCTATTTCTTTATATAGATGGTGCACATGGCTTATTCATCAGCCTGTCATTTTATTGATCATATTTTTAGTGTAAAGTGTTTAAGTTTAATTATAGTTTTGCAAAACACAAATCTTTTTCTACTCTTATTTAAAAAGAAAATTACAAAAGACTTTAAATTATACTTTCAAACATTTACTTGACAGAAGGAAAACAATTTTGATAACTATATTTAGTTATTTGTTATTAAATTTTACAGAAAAATATTACTAAGGTAGGAGTTTGTAACAAATAGTGACTATTTTTATAGTTTTTATTCCCTTATTTTGGGAGGTAAACCTCCAAAAGTAGCTGTAACCACTATTGAATATTCTGAAGTAAAGAAAACAAAATCAAAATCACACTAGCATATCATGTAATCAGCAAATTAATTAGAATGGCATCAAAAGACAAAACTAAATAAAAACTTAGAGTTCTTATAAATCTGATCATCATTCTCTGTATTCCTGAAATTATTCTAAGCTCCAAGTTCTGCCCAAGTATGCTCCCCAGGTCAGTCCACTTGGGTCATATCTCTGACTGTCCCAAATTCCTGCAGTTTAAGTTCAGTAGCTCAACAGTAGTTGTTGAAATAATTTTTTGGTAATATACTATGGTTTAGATATGGTTTACTTGTTGCTAGAACTCCATTTGTTGTGGTTTAATCATCTTTGTGATATATTAAACAAATATGCACCTCACTTAAATATCTAATTTGGAGGTGGAACTTCTGATAACTGGTTAGAACTACAAAAGTTCTCTAGGATAAATTTCCAAGGAATGGATTCTTATCACTTTATACAAAGAGTTAAATAATAGGGATACACAAATACAGACCAACAGTCAGATAGATAGACATACAAACAGACACACAAATCCTCTGTTAGTCCTCAAATAATTTCCTCAGCCCACCTCACATTTTTACAAGGAGAAAGGTTAAGTGTGTGACTTAAGCTTATTATTTGCAAAAGTATCTTTTTTTGTCTGTTATAAGTGTAATCTCAGAGGCTTACTGCTGAACAAGCTCACCCTCTCTAGCTCTTTCTTAAATCTATTTTATTCAAATCAGTTGATCTGGCCTAAGCTCCTCTCCATACTGACTGATTCAATCTGGTTCCAGTTGGCTTATGACTGAATTGCTCTGCTTGACCTCAAACTAACTCTTTTTTTGTTTGTTTTTCTTTTGGCTCTTTATTGTTATCTGGATTAGTTGATCTGTACTGTATTAAATGCACACATTGAATAGAACTTAGGAACAAACTCGACTGAACTCAACTACATTGCAGGAACTGCTCTGATTGAACACAACTGACTGAACTCATTGAACTGCCCTCCAACCCTAAC
>CACVCL010022096.1:0-48526 GCA_902729485.2 Mus minutoides | reverse complement strand
CCACAGTGACACACCTATTCCAACAAGGCCACACCTCCAAATAGTACCTCTCCCTAGACTAAGCATATACAAAACACCACAGACACCAAGGCTGGTTTTTGTGCCCTGCTTCAGTGATGCTCCACTACTCTTTGGGAATCATCTTGTCTTTGCTTACTTTGTCTTACCCACAATGGAGTCACAGCCCACGTTAAGCAGTGGTAAGTCAAGAACTCTGCCTATTAGAATATCACTTGACTTCTCAATGGAGATGTTAAAACTCAGAAGGGCCTGGACACATTGAAAACCAACAACTCTATGAGACCACATATGCCAACTGAGAACATTATAGCCAGCAAAACGACCTATCACAATAGATAAAAACCAAATGTAAGCAATTATATCTACAAATTCAGGCCTATAGACAGTGCTAGAAGGAAAACTCAGGTATAAAGAGGTTAACCCCACACTATTGGGTGCAATTGTTTCATTGAGTTTGCCATCTTCCTTGGGTAAAGAGATATTTCTCCAATCTTCCCAAATCAAGTCATGAAAAAACAACTGTTGCACAAACAGGCCTGGCCAGAACCAAAAATAAATTCCTGAGGAACTGTTCCATAGTTTCTGTGGTTTCTGGTAAGGCATGCCACTAAGGGTGATATGTAGATCATTCACAAAAGCAGCACTGATGTGACCCTTTGCCCCGTGTTGTGTGTGTTGGTGTGTCTACTTGCTGTAATGGGGGTTGCATGCTTTCTATGAGTGACAAGATGTGTAACCAAAGCAGGGTTACTTGCTGGTTGCTCATCCTTGGGAGGAAATCCCAAGGTGGTCATATTCCACGACACCATGTTGGGTAGCATTGGATTGGCTACATGATTTAATAGCTGTCCCCTTTCCCCAAATGTCCAATGGCCTAGAGAAGTTATTATAATTTCTGAAGGTAGTATCTTTGAGGCAAGAGTATAAGAAGGCTGTGTTGTCAGTTGTATGCATTGCTGTAGGTCACAGGTGCACAGAAGGATCTGCATATATAAGAAAGTAATTACAATGGGAAAAAGACATACAGCTGTTCCCTCTTGTATTATTCTCTGGTTTGGTTGGGAAAATGGGGGCTGGGGGAGAGCCAGGAGGGGATAAATATGTTACTACAAATTATATCTGTACTAGACTCCTTCCTGAGATCCACAAATTTGCAACCCATGGGAATAACAGAATAAAGAGGAGGGAGAAAGTGGAAATGATAAAAGATATTCTTCAGGTCCAATTTCTAATACAGTAGAAGAAAAATGTCTAATACCCCATGCAGATGGGGTTCTTAATGACTGAATGCAAGAAAATGTAACAATCAGGGAATTCTGTATATCTGAACTGCTTGAACTAAGGCTTCTCTATGTGTGCATGTGTGTGGTTGTGCTAATGTAGGCACGTGTGAAGGACAGAGGTTGATACAGTGTCTTTTTCAATTGCTTTTCTACTTTATTCAAGTTATTTTATGTGTATGGGTATTTTTTTTTTTTCATGTATGAATGTGTGCAGAAGTCAGAAGAGGGCATCTGAGCCCTTGGAACTGAATTTATGGATGCTTGTGAGAAACTGTTTGATCCTGGGAAGGGACCCATGACCTCTGCAAAAGCAATGGATACCCTTCATCACTGGTCACCCCTCCAGCCTACTTTGTTTTAAGGAGGATTTATTTTTATCTTTTAAAAGTATGTCTATGTGCACGTGTATGTGTGTTTTGGGTATGATGTGCTTGTAAATGCAGGTGCCTACAGAGTCCAGAGCAGTTACATCCCCCTACAGCTAGAGATGAGGTGACTGTAAGCAGCCAGATGTGGGTGTGTGGAACTGAACTCAGGTGCTGTAAGAGCAGTGCGTGCTTTTAACTGATGAGCCATTTTTCTAGCCCCTCTACTTTATTTTTGGAGGCAGAATCTTGCAGCGCAAATGGAGCTCTGCATTTATGCAAGGCAGGCTGGGCAGTGGGCCTGGGGATTCCCTTCTTTCCACCCACCTAGTGCTGGGTTTACAGGCACATGTATGTCATCACAGCTTGATTTTATGTTTGCTGGAGATCCAGCTCCCTATTCTGTGTTTTAAACAAAGCTTATTTCTTGCAATGTGACTCACTGTGTCACAGTGGGACACAGGGATATGTGATTGGTGTAGGTGCCCCGGAAGCAGAGAAATTGGAGCAATACCACCAGCTCTCCTCCTTGATATGAAGATTGTATAAACTGAGGCAGCATGAAGTCAGCCATTCTCTGATGGACTGCATCATGGGAGCTATTACAGACACGAGCTATTGCTGACAGCTGAGTTTCCCAGGAATGCCAAGAACTGGGAGATTACTGGGGGTGGGCAGGGATTATTCAGAGAAATGGACAGGGAGAGGAGAGGTTTGCTGCTTACTTCAAAAGGTCTGATAGGACTTTGCTTACAGTACAGTTAAGGAGTTATAGGACTTGGCTTACAGTACAGTTAAGGAGTTATCTGAGGAGGGATTTTAGGACTGAGGTGAGGATTTAGTGGCGTTGCTGAACCCCCATGATGGAAATGGTCTTTAAGGGGCAAGAGAGGTTGGGATAGATAAGAATGATTTAGACGATCAAGTAAATCAGGTTCTTAAACTGCTAACGAATCACAAAGGAAAAAAAAAAGAAGGGGAAAGCAGACAAAAAAGGGTCTACTTCGGTCACCCAATGGCAAACAAGACATTTTTCTAGCTGCAGTAATTAAGGGGGAAACTAGTAGGAGTCTAAACAATGAGAAACAGTGCAGGAGAAAGTACCTTTTGTCATATGGTGTACGATCATTTCTCAAGCATGTGCTATACACAGATTTACTCTGCAAGAAAGTTTATTGGGGGTAAAGAACTTTCACCCACACCTGAACCTTTTCCAGCAGTCAAATGTGGCTGATGGAGAGGTAAAGGCCATTGTTTGGGCCCAGAGACTGCTCAACATAGGAATCTGGCTTGAACTGCAGGTCTAGCAGGTAAGAACACAGCCCTGCTTCCCCCTTTCTGTCCAGGCAGGTCCACAGAATGCAAACCTGTCTTATCTGACTTTCTAGAAGTGGAAAAGTATAAACATGATCACTAAGGCAGTGCCCTAGGATGAGAGAAAGCACGGCAGCTCGTGGAACATGATGGTTGATCCATGCTGCTGTCTCCAAATAGCTTTATGTATTTATATATTGTCTTTTTTTCCCCCCAGAAAGCAATTGATAAGAATGTTGAGATCTTGTCATGCTGTATTGGACATGTCTCATGCGTTATTTTAGTACATTGCCACAACAGTGGCAATGACCCTTAAAATTTGCCAATCTTGAGCTGTCTCTAGCCAACAGAGATAGTCAATCTCTGAGAAAGGGGAGCCTGCATCCTGGGTATCACCCTCAGTATATATATGTGGCAGGGTGGAAAATATTTGAAAGTTGGTTTTCTCTTTCCACAACCTGAGTTGTGGGAATATAATTCCAGTTATATGCCTTGTGGCAAGCACCTTTAACCTAGTGAGCCATTATGTCATCAGGTCCCCCATTCTGTATTCTTAAAAAAGGAACCACTGGACAGAAAGGACACAGGGTAGTTATACTTGGGAGCTTGGCCAGAAGTGTTTTTTGCTTTATCACTGTGATTAAGCAGGAGAGTGCAGCACAGTTTAACGATGTTCTCCCAGTCATGTCTTATCAAAGACAGTTTTGTTGGTGAAGAGCTTGTGGAAACACAAATGCTGGATTTCTGTACAGGGAACCGGGAAAGTTCTTCTGTACAGGGAGCCGGGAAAGTTCTTCTGTACAGGGAACCGGGAAAGTTCTTTCCTTGCTGTGACTTCAGGGACCTGGAGGGCTATCCATGCTTATCTATGCAAAAATCTTTAAAGCCTCTCTTGGTTAAACTCTTAAGACTCCTTAAACTTGGGGCAGTAGGGTTGGTAAAGGACATTAAGATTCTAAATAGTTTCACGTTGTCTACTTTTAACCGTTGTCCTGGTGAATTTCCCACCTTTTTGAAAATCATCGCCCCTAGGAAAAAAAACAAAAACAAACTTAGAGATGAGAGCAGGTGTTTGAGGAGAGGTGACCACCAGGCAGGAAGGGGAAGGGAGAGGGAATGGTGAGACCCGCCTCCCGGTGACCAGCCAGCACTGATCAGGGCTCCAGGGGCTGGCCCCGTGAGTGGGCGGGGGCCCGCGCTGAGGACGTGTGTGTCCCGGGCTCACCCTGGCCCGCTCCGCCGCTATAAAGGGCAAGTCCCCGGCGGCTCGCCTAGGCTCGCCCGGCTCCGCCCTCGCCGCTCGCACTCCACTCGGCCCACTCGACCCTCTCGGGCCTCGGCTACTCGGGCTGCTGCGGCGAAGATGGCGGCGCCGGCGGCTCCTGCGGCAGGGGGAACGGGCCCCGAAGCGCGTCTGGAGGCCGCCTTGGCCGACGTGCCGGAGCTGGCCCGACTCCTGGAGATCGACCCGTACCTGAAGCCCTACGCCGCGGACTTCCAGCGCAGGTACTGGGGTACGGGGGACCCCTCCACTGCCCTCCGCCCGTGGCCAGCCTTCCCGCGTGTGCGCGCGCAGCCCGACGCCCTCCCCAATCCGCGGGGCCCCGCCCCCCGCGGGTGCCAATCACGCCGTGGGCGTGGCCCCGGCTTCCCGGGCGAGTTCCTGCAGCGTTGAGTAGAAACTTTTCTGCTGCACGTCCGCCCCGTGCGCTCGCTGTCCCCAGGCCGGGCGCGCACTCCTGTACGTGCTGGGACAGGCAGCGCTGCAGCTATTCAGCCGCTTCGGGCACTCACAGGCCACCCACCTCTGGACCTGGGAGTTGCAGTGGACGTGACCCAGGGCGTGTGTGATTGTGCTTTTCAAACTTTGTAGTCTACTTGCGAGCAGCGTTTGTGCAAGTCTTTCAGGCGGGCAGTCTTTCAACACCTTGCACCCTCGGGTTTGCTCTTGTGAGTGCCTTAATCTGCGTTTCACTTTAATCCTTGATCAGATCGCTTCTCGCTTAAACCAACTTCGAAGAGCGACCTTTGCGGGTGTTCGACCTTACCTTCCAGGAGATGAAACAGGGCATGGTTGGCTTAACTTGCAGAGTCTTTAAGTATAGTTCCTCTCCCACCAGGCGTCCCACTTATCAGAATTTGATAATTGCAATCTGCTCAGGTTAAGATTGAAAATTAAAGTAGCTAGTATATAAATTAGAGTAGTTATGAGTCGATTGCAAGTATTTTGCTGCGGACATATTTGTCATACTAGTTTCTTCTTTAAAGCCCAGATACTACAAAAATCAAAACTACCTTGGCAGAAGATGATAGACTGCTTTTTAATCATAGAAAACATCGAACTAGTTAGTGGCATTGGTGATTATGAACATGGGTTGATGTGACTTGAAAAACACAAAGACCCTTAAAGCTCAGGACCTAGCTTTGTCATGTTATTAAACGTATTCACTTGAGTAACTTTCTAGAAAACCCATATTCTTCAATTCTTCAGATTCTAAAATGGTAGGCATTATAAACAGCTCATTCCAGAGTTTACATATTCTACTACAGGAGCCCTCCTTAAAGCAGCCAGCTGGGTTGATCCTCACTTAGAGCATGTAGTTCTGACCTTAAATTAAGTACTCGGGAGGAGTCTGGCAACATTTCCCTCAGAAAATGCAAGCCTGTGTCCCCTGAGATAGTTTAGCATGCACTCCTGAAAGTTAAAAGACTTGAGCAGATTTTGAAATAAGTGATTTTTAGAACAAAAACAAATATTTTATCTATTTTTTTCTCTTTTTGTATGAAATATATTTACATGTTATATGTACATGTTTCACCATATATTTTTGAATAAACAAACACTTTGTTATAATAAGCACACAAATTACAACAGAAGGTGATTAATGTCCAGCTTTTTTTTTTTTTTTTTTGGAGGTGTTTATTTTTGTTATGACTCTATTTGTGTGATTTATAAACTAACCTGTAAGAAATTCCAAAAGCAAGAGTAGTGGAAATATTTTGCCTGTGTCCTGTTTCCAGTTTCCGCTGGCCACAGGCAGACAAACACCATTTATTGTCTCTCTTTGTGTGTGTGTGTGTGTGTGTGTGTGTGTACTTCATATTCAACTCCACTGGGATTGAAGCAATTATAGTCATCTTTCATGGTTTGTCAAAATTAATGAGAGGGACAAAGGCCAGAATAAAGAAGTGAGAGAATCCAGTGTTCTTGGTGAAAAGTCTGGCCCGGTGGGTCCTTGTGTGCTTCTCTGTGACCTGGATTCTACTTCTGTCCTTGGTCCTGGGTAATTGCCATTTTCCAGCACACATGTTCCATTTAGGCATGTCAAGCAGTAATTTGGCATATGTCAGTGGTGACTTGTATTGTTAACTGGTGGAGAATAAAAACTTTTTCATAGTGTCGTCATGGTCATTGATTGCTGTGGTTTGAATGTATCCTTTGCAAATTTCAGGTGCAACAAATGTGCTGTAAAAAGAGCCTTTAAGACATGACTAGGCCAGCTGGGTGTGGTGGAGCACACCTTTAATCCCAGCACTTGGGAGGCAGAGGCAGGCGGATCTCTGATTTCGAGTTCCAGGACAGCCAAGGCTACACAGAGAAACCCTGTCTTCATAAAAAACAAACAAACAAACAACAAAAAAAAACATGACTAGGCCATGAGGGTTCCTTATGAGGCTTCATCTTTGGGCAGTAGACAATGTTCTAATCAAAAAAGGGACTTTTGGGGACATCCATGACATGGGACCATTACAGAGGAGGGGGGCAGAGGAGGCTGGATAGGGCTGTCAGAGTGAGAAGATGGGGAGCCATTCTGTAAAAGTCTGTCTTTGGAAATGACTTTTCTATGGCTATCATGTACACACAGCATCTGTGACCACTTGTACAGGATAGGCATATATTCACTCACCCCAAAGGACATTAAAATAAGAGGGGGTTGAGTTGGGAATAGGAAGGGGAAGAGGTAATGGGGCGGGGCGTAGGAGGAGGACAGAGAAGGCCATGGAGGACAAATGCCCTAGCCATACACTGTATACAAATAAGAAACTTTTAAACAATTAAAAACTACATAAAAATTGAAAAATAAACAAAGAAAATCACAGTTTAGGCTGCTTTGTCCCCTTTCCCTTCTGCTTTGTGAGGACATTACACTTCTATTCTCTCACGAGGACGCTTGCTCTCTCACTTCACAGCTTCTCCCATGGGCATCTCGTTCCTAGACTCCTCAATCTCTCAGACTGTGAGGAAATACGTTTTAATTTTTAATAAACCATCTATCTTGAATATGCTGTTGAAGCCATGATAATAGTATATTTTATTTTATTTCTGGCTTTTTTTTTTTTTTTTGGTTTTTCAAGACAGGGTTTCTCTGTGTAGCCCTGGCTGTCCTGGAACTCACTTTGTATACCAGGCTGCCTTCGAACTTAGAAACCCGCCTGCCTCTGCCTCCCCAGTGCTGGGATTAAAGGCATGCGCCACCACGCCCAGCTCTGGCTTGTTTTAAGTAACCTACTTGCTCAGAGTGTCCTTGGCCTAACATGACTAGACAACCCATTTAGCAGCAAAGTGTGCTTATTAAATACTGCAGAAAATTTGAGGCACAATTATCAATATATAAGAGTGGTGAGAGGGAGGCATTTTCTTCTCATTGATGGATCATGGAATTCTTTCCTCCTCAAAATCTCTCCATTTGGAATTCTGTTGTGAGGGTTCCTTTTGTCTTCTGTGAGAATTCCAAATCTAGAATCGTATCCTGACGGGTTCCTCCCTCACGAATGAGTTAAAGCCCTTATACTGGTAGACAGCTTGAAGCCTTGGTTAAGGAAGCATCTTTTGGCGACTCAACTGTAGAGCGTGAGTTACTTTGCCTCATAAAAGTAAGAAGTAAGTACATGAGTGTGTGATCACTGTCTCACTGATCAGCTTCTATGGTGATGTCTCGTACTTGGCTCTTTCTACTTTCTGTGAAGCTGTTGATGTTGTCCAGTCAGTTCTCATTCATGATCTCCTTCCCACATCTTAAGTAGCTTTGTGAGTTGGCCATGGGGATGTCCTCACGGCAGGCCTTCACTAATGTAGGATTATGAAGGATTTGTTTTGAAATTTCCTTTTCAGTTCTTGTAGCCTGGAAGACAGAAAAATGAAACTAGGATTTTTCTTTATATATCTATTTTTTTTTTCTTAGCAGCGAGCACTTCCTATTGAGCTGTTGGTGCAAGCAAGAGGGTCTCAACCTTGTGGTTGCGACCCTCAGAAAACACTTATTTCCCATGGTCTTAGGAGACCCCAATCATAAGTTTATTTTTATTGCTACTTCATAACTGTAATTTTGTTACTGAGAGGTGTCTCAGTTCCTATGATACTGAGAACCACTGGTTTGGCCTATCTCTTCATCTAAACAGAGGGCTGACATATGAAAATAGCCATGGTGCATGCTGTGCTGAGATTAATCTTTCTGTGTGAGTGTGTGTGTGTGTTTGTGTGTGTGTGTGTATGTAGTGTGTCTTTGTGAGTGAATGCCATGTGGGTATCTGTAGAGGCTACATTTTTGAAGATGGAGTTATCGACAGTTGTTTCCCTGCGTGGGATGCTGGGAACCAAACTTGGATTCCCTCCTAATGCTAGCAAATGCACTCAACCACTTAGCCATCTCTTTAGCTCCTACTAAAACTGTTCTTTTTTTTTTTTTTTTTTTTTTTTTTTTTTTTTTTTTTTTTTTTTTTTTTTTTTTTTTTGGTTTTTCAAAACAGGGTTTCTCTATGAAGCCCTGGCTGTCCTGGAACTCACTTTGTAGACCAGGCTGGCCTTGAACCCAGAAATCTGCCTGCCTCTGCCTCCCAAGTACTGGGATTAAAGGCGTGTGTCACCACGCCCGGCACTAAAACTGTTCTTGAGAAGTTCATAAACATGAAGGGAAACTGTAGTTGTGATGTATTGAAAAACAAAAATAAATAAATAAATAAATAAATAAAGGAATTCATAAACATCGTCTTGATAATCTATTGTATATATTCCTTCTTATAAGCATTGTATATTACGGACTCTTTTTTAGCTCCTCTTAACCATGGTCTTGCTTTTCCCCCAGTATTCTGTAGGTTTTACTTCAGTATCCTTCAGAGCATATAGTAGAAGAGATTCCAGGTTGCTTCCCTAGTCCCCACGTCTTTATTTTCTTTTATATGGCATTTCATTTCTGTATAATATTCTCTCTTTAGACATTTTTATCTTTTTTTGTAGTTTCCATCTCTTGACGATACTAAAAGTCTGTTTTCGTTCCAGATTTTTGTCCTGGTCTACAACATTATTCTAATGGGCTTCAGTCTAAGGGCCTAGAAGCCCAGCATACATAATCTGAATATATAGTTTTTCATTTAAAGATGTGTTTCTTTTCATACCCTATCTTGGTTGTGTCATCCTCATTGATGAGTGACTCAGTCTTGAAACCTAGCATTTTCTTCATGCATGTGTGTTCATGTGTTGGGGGTGAATGAGTTCATGTGTGTATTCACTATTTTTTTTAGAATGATTCTCTCATTCCTGGAATTCGCCAAATAGGCTTGACTGTCTAGTCAGGGAGGCCCTGGGGTTTGTCTGTCTGTCCTCCCAGGATCATATAACAAGTAGAGTTTATCTGGCTTTTTACCCATGGCTTCTGGGTATCAAACTTAGACCCCCTGCTTACAAAGAAAGCTCTCTAACAACTGAGCCATCTTCTATCTGTGATAAGTTCTCAAGTACTCTTTCCTTCGTCTCTCAGTTTAGACAATTGCATCATTTGACTCTTAGAATATGCACTAGTCTGTGTGCCTATTGTTACCTTCTTTCAAGCTGCCAGTGCATCTAGACAGGTGTGAGAACAGGTTCAGAACTGCTACTTCTTTTTCAGACGTTCGCCCTTCTCCATCTGTTCTGCCCTCTCCCATTCTCAACAGGGGGAGTGAACATTGAAATAGGTGTATGTGATTATTGTAGTGGTTTAAATGACAATGCCTTCATAAGCACCTGTCTTTGAATCCTTGGTCCCCAGTTGATGGTGCCATTTAAGGAGGAGCGGTAGGTCCAGCCCAGCATCCCTGATTACAGACGGGCTTTGAAGGCCCAAAGCCTCTCCTACTTCTGGTTTGCTCTCTGTGCTTGCAGTTCAACCTGTGAGCCCATCATTTCCTGTTCCTTTTGCTATCACTCCACTTCTCCGTCCATCATGGACTGGCAGCCCTCTGGAACTATAAGTAAGTTTTCTTTTATAAGGTGCTTTGGTTATAATCCCCACCCCCACCCCCCGAGACAGGGTTTCTCTGTGTAGTTCTGGCTGTTCTGGAACTCACTCTGTAGACCAGGCTGGCCTCGAACTCAGACATCCATCTGCCTCTGCCTCCCAAGTGCTAGGATTAAAGGCGTGTTCCACCACTGCCCAGCCATAGTGTTCTCTTAGAGTGGCAGAAAAGTAACTCAGACAATTACAAAACTACTCTGCTTGCACTCTTTCAATAATTCCTCATTTCTGTTAACCTACAGCAGTCTGCACTATCTGGTCCCTGTTCTTCATTCTAATCTAATCTCTATGCATATCTCATATCCCCCATCTCTCATCAACTCCCTGGTTGTTCCTTTTAACAAGACACAGGGGTGGGGGGTGTTCTATAAGGGATAATAAAAAGTCTTTAAAATAATTGGAAGCAAGGAATCTTTTTTTCTTTTCCCACTTAAGTTCCTTTAACACTGAATGTTGAATATTTCCTTTTTATAATTATCTGTATATACAGAAGAATTTGGGGTGGGAGTTTAGGAGAGTCATTGGATAAAAAGCAAGATGTCAAGAACAGAGATAAATTCTGTTCATTATTGTAAGAGGGAGTCTTTTAGTTCAGTACAAGAAAATTGCTATGCAGACCTTTTCTTGTATCTTTGATAAAATAACAGACAATAAATTATATCAAGGAGACATTTAATACACTTATGGATACCAGCTTGAAGGTGTGCCAGCACATTCTGCTTTACTGTGTAGTGTGTTTGATGGAGTCCCAGGTCAGGCTGTGGTTTTACACGTGCTATGATTTGCTTCCTGCACTTTTTGCTTCCGTCTCAGTAAAATCCTGTACATGTGTTGGGTCGTGCAGCTTAGAATGTTTGGATTGGAAGTGTCAGGGATCATACCCACAGGTGTTTCTTATAGCACAAGAATTTTAAATGTGAGTCACCGGTGTACTTTTCCCCCCTCACCTCCAAGCCACTCTGTGGATACTGAAGATCGTCAAATGTCAGTAGTTTTAGACGGCAGGGAGAAGTCAAGAGTTCTGAGATGCAGCTGACCCGCTTTCCTGTACTGGGATACTCATTTGCAACAGAGATCTGTCCTAATTCCAGAGTCACTCTTGGATTATCGATAACAGTGGCCAAGAGTCCCTGACCTCTTCTCATTTTCAAAGTGTCTTGAGGTGACATGAGAGGACATTCTGTTTAGCACAGGCTTCTGTGCCAGCTGTACCACCTCGGCATAAATCTCTCTTTACATGATAGCTTCTTGGTTTCCTTCCAGCTCTCTCTACGCTGGGCCGTAGGTATGTGGTTACATGGTTCTTGTGAAGTGTGAGAGAGGGTTAGTGCAATTGTGCTCTTATTTGGAAGTGGAGAATAGGCTTCTCTTACCAGATATTAAATGAATGGAAGCCTGTGTCTCTGAGGGAATTGGGGCTACTGGGTGACCTTCACCTAAAGTTAGGATGCATGTGCCTGCTCACACACACACACACACACACACACACACATTCACACACACACACACACACACACACACACATTCACACACACACACACACACACACACACATACACACGGACAAAATACTTTTCTCACGGTGATACCTGCTCACCAGTATTTGTTCACTGCTGTCGTGAATCCGGGCTGCTTTTATGTTTAATAAACAAAGCCCTGCTTCATTTTGTGTTAGGGGTAATAGGAACCTGGAGCTTCAACAAGAAGAAAACATCAAACATGTAGTTTTATAATTTACATTTATTGATTTATTTAATAATTTCATTGTACATTCTCTGCTATTGTGTAACTATGGCAACTAACTTGTAAAACTTGATTTTATTTTATTTTTGTGTGTGTGATTAATGGTTTCATCTAAGCCTTACTTTTTTCCCAAGGTAAAAAATTAATTAAAAAAAATATCGCTCTCAACCTCTCCCTCTTCTACCTTCCCCTCGCCCTCACTCCCTCTTAAATTCATGGCCTCTTATATTAAAATTATCACGTTTTGCATACACACACACATGAATATATATATATATATATATATATATATATATATATATATATATATACAACCCACCGAGTTCATTAAGTGTAGCTTGCTTGTATACATTTTTTGGTACAAATTGCTTGGTTTTGGATAACAAGTTAAGGGCTCATCTTTGGGGAAGACTGGTTATCCCTCAGTAATCTCCAGTGGTCTGTAGCTCTTCATCTGTGTTTGGAGCACTGTGAAATTTCCCACATCCTTGGTGCCATACCAGTTGGTGGTATTATAGTTGAGATCCTGTCTAGGCAGCGATACGGTTGAGTGCAGTTTTCTTGTGTAGTTAGAAGGCACACTGTTTCAGCAGGCTTCCTGGACCTTTTACTCTTAGTCTGTTTCTGCAATGTTCCCTTAGCCTTAAGTATAGAGTTTATGCTACAGACATACCCAGTGGGTTTGGATACGCCCTGTTCAGTGGTTCAGCATTTTAGTAGTTGCAGCTTTTGATATACAAATAATTCAGATAATTTTGGCTCTAACCTTAGTTCCATTACATGCCCTGATGGTTTGTATATGCTCGGGGCAGGGAGTGACATTATTAGGAGGTGTGGCTTTGTTGGAGTAGGTGTGTCACTGTGGGCGTGGGCTTTAAGACCCTCTCCTAGCTGCCTGAAAGTCAGTATTCTGCTAGCAGCCTTCAGATGAAGACATAGAACTCTCAGTTCCTCCTGTACCTTTCCTGCCTGGAGGCTGTCATGCTCCCACCTTGATGACCTCTGGACCTGTAAGCCAACCTCAACGGAATGTTGTTTTTAAGAGTTGTCTTGGTCATGGTGTCTGTTCATAGCAATAAAACTTTAAGACACATGTTAAATAAAAAAAAAAAATTGTGAAGTGTTTGCGTTACAGAGTTTAGGAGTAAGACAAGACTTGAATCACAGCTCTTATAATTGTCAAATAGATTTGAGTAATCAGAAAGGTGTTTTCAGGATTCTCTTGAGGACTACAGATATATGCAAAGATACTTAATATGCCACAATTTGATGACAAGTGCTCAGCTTAAATATTATTTTCACTACATTTTATTTTTGTTACATTCTTTAGTGAAATTTTTTAAAAATCTAGCTCAGATCCTCAACTCGCAACTGATCTTTGTTTTTCTAATTAAGTGTGTTGTTCTTTCTGGAGAGACCCACACTCTTTGTCCTGGAGAGGTGATTGGATGAATGAGGTGAGGCAGGTGGCAGTTTTAATCACAATGTAGTAGAGAAGGAAAAAGAGCCTGTTTAAACTTTGATCCTTAATTTGGAGTGGAAATGAGGAGGTAATTGCCAGCTCACTGTAAGCTGAAGGCAACATGAGTCCCAGGACATAAGAAGCACAAAGCTACTTTCACTGAAAGAGGTAAATGCTAGCCTGCAGAAACCCAAACTCCCCGTTCCTTCTCCTTCTCTCTTGATCTCCCCCCCTGTCTTCTCTCCTCTTTCATCTGACTGGTAAGTGTCCATATTCTTGAGCATCAAACAGCTGCAAGGATTTTCTTCCCCCTGAACTCCCGATGCTTCAACGGATGATCACACTGAGTTTACTAATAGCCAGGATAACTTTGAAAATAAGACCGATGTGCGGGAAGGAATAAAGAAAGATAGTCACTTAAATGTTCAAAAATGAAAGTCGGAGGGTGCTATTCATGGCTGTTTGTTAGTAAGAAAAAAGTAACATTTGGTGGCTCTGACTTTTCTTTGTTTTTTTTTTTTGTTTGTTTTTTGTTTTTTTTTGTTTTTTTTGTTTTTGATATTTGATGATATCCAGGTAGTTTTTTTTGTTGTTTTTTTTTTTTTGTTGTTGTTGTTTTTTTAATAAATCTGATTCTTTAACATATAGGAAATAAAGGAATGGACTATTTATACGTATTTAGTGATGGCACTGAAGAGTCAGCTACAATGAGACACAGTCTCTGGGCAGATAGATACTCTAGTACTGCAGTAACGTTTCTAAGTTTATATTTTGCACATGTACAATTGGAGTTTCCTTAATATTCAGCAACTATTTGCTTTACCAAGGCTATGTATTAGTCATATCATCTAATTAACTTGCTTTAGTAAGCTCCTATCCACAGGTTACATTTAGGTGTGAGGAGCTGAACAGTGTAGATGGGCACACTGCTGAGGAATCATGGGAATATCACTTATACACTTAGTTCCACTTACTAGAAAAGCCAATGTTATAGCAGCACAGGGTCAAACTTCTCCCTGAAATTAAAGGTGAAAAAGTTCTGGCTTCCACAAGGATCAGTTTATAGCTTTCTGCAGCTTGGTATTTAACTTGAGGATTTGATTTCTATCCTCATAAGATTGACGGGCAAATCCACATCCATGGTCATCCCATGTAGACATGTAGATTTCCTGTGTATATTTAGTCAGACATAGGCTAGCTATCTTGATCTTTTCTCAGTACTAGTTGCCTGTCAAGAGGGTGCTGTGCTCCTCCTGACCTGGAAGTGAGCCAGAGTCATCAAGTTGCATGGCTTCTTCCTGAGAGATGCCTGCTTTCCAGCTCATATTCCTTTCCAGAGCTCTTTCCCTTTTCCAAAGAGGAGGCATCAGGCTAAAGCAGAAGAGACCTAGCAAGGAGAGCATGCTACAGTCCATCATCCCGTAGATAAATACTCCTGAGCAACATGCAACCCCCTGCTCCTCTTCCCCTCTTCCCCCTCTCAAGAGAAGGCTGTAGCCATATACTTTAATGTCACTACCCTCTGGCTTGTCACTGTGAGACCTGATCTCTGTTTATTCTAGATTCCTTTCTTGGGGAACTATAGAGACATTTGGCTGCCTGGCATCAACAATGCTGAACTCATATGTTGGCTTAATTGACACCATGTCTTGGGGAGCTAGGTTGTCTCCCTCTTCAAATTTCATAGACAGTGCTTTCTTTAAAAATAAGAAAAGCATTTAAAAATTGCTTCACTCACTATTAATTAGTAGTTGGGTTATCTTTCAGTTATGTGGAAGACATAATATCTGTGAGAGAAAAAAGAATGGATTTCAAATGTCAGTTAATTTATGCTCTGGTTTTTTTTTTTAGTTGTGTGATTATATGTGATGTACATGTGTGAGTGCACACATGCACCATTCGTGCATGTTTTTGTGTGGAAGTAGGGGTATAAATATGGCACACTCGGCATACGGAGGTCAGAGGACACCTTGCTTTTGAATCAGAATCTTTTTGTTGTTGGCTACTGTCTTAGTTAGGGTTTTACTGCTGTGAACAGACACCATGATCATGGCAAGTCTTATAAAAACAACATTTAATTGGGGCTGGCATACAGGTTCAGAGGTTTAGTTCATTATCATCAAGGTGGGAGCATGGCAGTATCAAGGCAGGCTTGGCACAGGCAGAGCTGAGAGTTCTACGTCTTCATCCAAAGGCTGCTAGTGGAAGACTGACTTCCAGGCAACTAGGGTGAGGATCTTAAGCCCCCCCCCCCCCCCCATACAGTGACACACCTACTCCAACCAGGTCACACCTATTCCAACAAGGCCACACCTCTAAATGGTGCCACTCCCTGGCCCAAGAATATACAAACCATTATAGCTACTGGGTATGCTACGTGATTTGGCCTATTAACCTTAGCTTCTAATCAGCAGAGAAGCTCAGAGATAACAGGCACCTGTGCTACTGTGACTGGCTTTATGTAGAGGTCTTTGGATTCAGACCAAGGTCCTTATGTTTGGATGAGGAACACTTTACCCATTGGGTGATCTCAGCTCCTGAGCTCAATCTTCAAGCCAAGTATTGTTTTGTTATCTAACCATGGATGTACAACCTTAGGAGACTTTGCTGGTCTTATCATCCTGTTTTGTTTTTTATAGAGCTTGTGAGGTCTAATTAGTACTGTCTTGTCAGAATGTACTTTTCAAATAGATGTAGGCTTATATCATCATAGGCAAGTGCAGTGATTTCATCTTTGATGACAGGAACAAAGGACAGTTTGTGCCAGAATGAGATTCCCTTTTGGTGTCAGAGGACTAGGGATTTCTGGAGTCATACCAGTGTTTCCTTCTTAAGAGATAGGGGTCTATTTTCCTTTATCCTTTTATATTGTTAGAGACTATAAGTTAATTAGTCACTAATACCCGAGATGCCATTGCTTTAATTAATTAGTTTTTGCAATTCGTCCTTCAGGTAGACTATTATTCCAGGATTCAGATGGTTCACAAATGAGTTCATGGCCGACCTTTCTGTAGTCCCTTCCCCTGGCCATTGTCATTCTGTATCAAGAACAAACCAGTTCCCTACATTTTGATTCTTCTGCTCCTCCTGTTCTTTTGTGTTTCTGGTATCTCTGTGATCCAGAGCTGTCCTCTGGATCTTGTCAGGTGGCAGGCCTGGTGTTGGTTTCGAAGCTGTGTTCCTCATTGCTACAAAGATGGCAACCAGAGGCCTCCTTTTGCTTTATTTCTTCCTTGTGGCTTTCAGGAAAAGGGATCTACTGTTTGTGCTGTATGAAGCAAAAGTCAACACAGCACAGAAGTAGAAAATCCTGACTAGAAATAATTGTTATCAAAACACAGCATTGCATGTAGTGTAGCAGGTTATCAGGGCTTTTAAACTCTTAGGACACTTAATCAAAGGATTGCAAATTGCATTTAACACCATTGCATTTTGAAGCAAATAAAGACTCACCAGAAGTTTCAGAAACAGCACAAAGGAGGCTCCCTTACCCTTCACCTGGCTTGCTTCTGTGGTGTTCTGTTGAGTAACCATGGTATGGTACCAATAGCAGGAAGTTGAGGTTGGTGCAAGCCACAGACCTTATTCACGTTTCTTCAGTTTTACAAATGCTTATTCTTGTGTGTGTCTACTTCTTCCTGGTTTTATCGATGTATATATTAATGAAACTGGCACCACAGTGGAGATATAGAATTGTTCTGTGACCACAAAGAAATCCCTCATGCATAAAATTCACATTTCTACTGTCCTACCATTCCTAAATTTGACAATCACTAACCTAGTTTCTAGCTCCATACCTTTTTTTCATTTTGAGAATACTATATATATTATATTATTTGCAATCTTTTGAGACTGACATTGCTGCTTCCTTTCTCCTCCGCAGAGTGCCTTTGAGGTACAGCCTAATTGCATGTAACAATGGTTTGTTTCTTCTTCTTAGTGAGCACTATCTCATTGTGTGGCTGTACCATCGGCCCAGTTTGTTTAACGCTCACCTGTTGAAGGTCATTTGGTCATTTGTTTTCAAACTATTTCACTAGAATCCTGTGAACCGTCATGTACAGACTTTAGTTGTCTGCGATGAATCAAGGCTGGTTATGCTTATGCATACGCTTATATGCTTAGTATCACATGCAGTTGTCAAATCATTTTCCAGAGTTTCTGTCTTTTTGTCTTATCATCTATGAGCAACCAAGTTCGTTTGCATCCTCGTCAGGATTGACACTATATTTTATTAGCCCCCACATTAGTTATGTAGTATGTATATGTATTCATAGTTCTAATTGGCATTTTTCTCATAGCTCATTAAAATTATCATTGAGTCACATGCTGTCTGCATGCTTTGTTTGCTGAAATGCCTGTTTATGTATTTTGTTTAGTTTTAAAGTATATTAACTTTTCTTCCTTTAAGCAAGTCTTTAAAATTGAGAAGCCTTTATACATTTCATATTATAAATTAAGAAATAGTTTTTTTTTTCTCTCAGCCTGTAGCTTGTGGTTTCAGACAAAAAAACAACAACAAAAAATGCAACAATAACAATTCCCAGAACCCATTTTTCATTTTGAGGTACAATTTCTTGAATTCTTTTTTAATAGGTTATATCTGTTTTTGTTATGAAAACACTTCTTAGCTTTAAAGATCTGACATTGTTTTTCTAACAGTGCTATTGTTTTGCATGGTGTATTTAAGTTCACTTTTCAGATTGAGTGATTTTTTTGTTGCAAGTGTTGGTTTAATCTTCTTTTATTGGCGATGAATCTTGGATTCTCATTTTATGTTATAACATGCTGGTATTTGTTCAGCTCTAACTGAAATATATAAGAAAGCATAATTGTAATATATATTATGTTTCCTTATAGTATGGGGATGATGTAGTCTATTTCCTTATTCGTAATGACATCTTAATTTTTTTTTTTTTTTTTTTTTTTGCTTAGTATCATAATATAGCTAAAAATTTTAGGATTGAGGGGAAAATCTGAGAAATATAAAATTTAATCTCAAAAGGTACTTTTATTGTTTATTTTTATTGTTCAATTTTCTTTTCTACCATTTCAGATATCATTCATTTATATTCTAGTTGTTGAAACTCTGTATAGACTTCAATTTCTTTTAGACTTCAATTTATAATCTTATTTTGTTTTAAAATGTTATAAGAGTTTAAGTGATATGCGTAGGATGGTTTTATTTGGATGTACTCAGTGCATAAATATTATTAAAAATACATATTTTAAAAAAATACATATTTTTAAAATCATTTACTCACTTTATTTTTTCACAAGATCTAAATGACAGATTAATCCTTTAAAACTTTTTTCTGATGTTTATAACTGTCAGAGTGACTTTGTTAATTGTTAACTAATGCTATATCAATATTTTCCAAAATTAGCTTCTTTTTATCTAACTGAAATTGGCCTTTGGTTTATTTCAGTCTTATTATTTACTTTGATGTTTATCAGGGTTGATTGTTCTAGAAATACTGCTAGCAATTGGAGAACATCAGTTTCCAAAGAACTTGGTTTGATGTTGAAATATAACTGTTGTTAGTACACTTATTTGACAAAGGTTGCAAAACCTTATGAACCTTTATATATGGTGGAGAAGTGTGACTCCTGAGAAGATCTACAATTATAACTCACTATAACATAGATAGGCAGTTCATCTATTAACTCAACTAACTAAATTATTAGATTCGTTCAAAAGGCATAAATGACTTTTTAAAACCCTGACTGAAGGGAATGGGGATTTCGTCCTTAGCAGGATCCAGGTGGCTTTCTCTTGCCTCACACTATGGCTTTGCTGGTTGCACTTGGAGTTTTAGGGTGACATATAAAAGGTGACTTGTACAGAAGACATATTCTCCAGAAATTGTGTTCCAGGCATCTGAGTTGTGGTGTGCTTGTTAATTTGGTTTAGAAACCTGTTCCTACTGTTCTCTTTGTCTTGGGCATTTTTCTACAGGACATAACAAGTGCAAGAGGAACAGGCTCCCTGCCCAACAGCAGCTCAATTAGAGAAGAGAATTTAGGCAGTAGAATAAACCCAGTGTAATCTTGATGACAGCATAGTCATCCTGTTAAAGAAGGGGGCATGAACCTCCAAGAACTGCAGTTTACATTCTTAAAATTATTTTTCTCTAAAAGGAAGGACGGATCTTTCAGGGATGTGGACAATTCGATGAGCCTTGAGATTCTAAGCACTAGATAAGTCATTAATCTTCATTAAAATAATTAGTGAAGGTATCATGTGACCTTATACAGGATTTTTTTTTTTTTTACTTAATTTGAAAGCTCCCTTGCAAAAAAAAAAAAAAAAAACAAAACCAGGGTTCAGCTGCAAAGTGTTTTTGTTTAAAAATTGCCAGGTTGTGTAAGCACTGTTGCTTGTAAAATACATTGTAAATCAGATCTGCTGACAAACCAGCATGCTTCTCTCAGACAAGCACATTTCGGAAGTAAGAGTAGACTATTTTTAGAGGCAGTGAGCAATGCCTAAGTAAGCTAAGGTACTCCAGTTTTGAATGAGTCAGGGGGATATGAAGCCCTGTGTAACTTGGCTAGGTGGGTTCCAGGGCCACAAACCCCGTGTCCAGTGCTTTGTCCTTAGCTTCCCTTAGGTTTCTGGCTTACACCTGCCTTGTCTAATAGAAATAGAATATGAACCATGCGTATAATTTAGAATTTTCTAGTAGTCCCACACAAAGACAAAATAGATGAAGTCATTTAAATGTCTATTATTTAATTTAATTCACTGGATTCAAAATGTCACCCCAACATGTAACTAAAAAAAATTTCTGGTCATATACGTCACATTTTACTAATTAGGTCTTTAAAATCTGTTTGTTTTCTCCTTAAAGCACATTTGGGCTCTGTAGCAGTGTGTTACTAGTGACTACTGTGTTGTTCCACAGGGAAGGTTTAGATTATGTGTTAGAAGTAGGAGCTTTTAGAGAGAGTTAGCATGACCCCCACAAGGAGAATAAAGATGGAGATTAAGTAAGTAACAAGATTCAGTTGGCTTTGTGTTTTCAATAGAGGTAATTAGACCCACAGAGATTACAGCTTTACCTAAGAGAAACACCAGTTATTGAACCCTTGTTTTTTTAATACTCAAAAACTTAGGAATAGAATTGTAAATACAAACAGAGAACCATTCTACGCAATTAACTGGAGGTAAGTAGGTAGCAATGTTTCCCCTCCATCCTTTGACCCAACTAATCTGCATTGGCTCTTCATTAATTAAGGTGATTTTTTTATGTCAAATTCTTTTCATGTGAAATGCATTATATCTGTCCCATAAAGCAAAACCACAAATAATATAATGCGAAAATGTGGGCCATAGTAACTCTGATAAAGATTTACTTCTTGATGAAGGGACTAAGAATGCACCCCAGCTGTTGAATTGAGGACCTTTCAGGCTGTGCCAGCTTCACTTAGACTTAGCCCAACTAACAGGTGTTCATAATTCTGCCATCCCAAGGATTTTGCTTCAGAGCAGTGGTGACTCATTATGACTTGCATTATTCCAGAGCAGATCTCTTTAATGGAGAGGAAGGTTGAAAAGATTGATTCCCTGTCACTCTTAAAATAGTGACCAGGTTGTAGTAGGTTCATGGATGCTGGACATGTGGATGTCATGTATTTTATGACCTTTTCATCATGACGTGTGTTTGTTTCCTATAGATCAGAAATTTATCAGTGTTCGTATTTGTATTTAGTGGGCACCTATTCTGAATACCTCATCATTCACCTTGTAATGATATGGGAAACATTGCTGTTTATGGATATTTGACCTGTAGCTGTCAATCAGGCTCTTCCTGGAAGGCTGCTTTTTTGCTCTCTTCACTGTTATGTTTGCCTTAGTCCAGCGTGGCAGTGCGTTCTGACTCACCTAGTATTCCAGGATGCGGCATGCGTGTCTTGAATTTAAGAATAGAAGAATATGGTTAGGGAACACATTATTGTCTTTTGGTGTTTTCTTTGGAACTTAGAATAGAGGTTTACACTCTAGGGGTGTGTTTTGTAAATATCCATTGACTAGGGGTCTGGTCCAGCTTGTTCTGTAATATTAAAAACCTAGCAATATTTATTACTGTAGTTGTCTGGGTGTCCCTAGGAACATTTGAGAATAATTCTTCAATCATGTTGGGTCCTGTGGTGGGCAAAACAGTGTACACCCACAGCTTAACCTTTCTCCTGTCTAATACAGCTGCGAAGAAGATTGCGATTTGTGCATTGTGCTTTTATCAGGTTGCTGTTCCCCATGCAGTTAGTGTAATTTTTCATTTCCTACAGTCCTCGGGCAATTCTGTTTAACATGCTTCCTATTTCAGAACATTCTTCTATTTAAAAAACTTTTTTTTTTTTTCCTCCTTGCCTCAGGGCCAACATGGTTTTCTAGCTAGGCCAGTAATTTCTACCCTGGCTGGCTTTACTCACCTTCACTGTTGAAATTCTAAGTAGATCTCCCTTGGATGCCTTTCCTGATTGTCTTATGACACAGGTAAGGCTGGGATGCTGCTGATTCCCTGACATCATGTCTGGTTGGCAACAATGTTATTTATTACTAAAGGGAAGAGATGGTTACCTTTTATTTTTATTCTTGTGGTGGGTATATGCTATGTTTATTTTAGTTAGTACCTGGAATTTGGTCTTTCTATTTATTGAAAAATAGAATTTTCCAAAACCACACTAGCTACAATAGAAAAGAAAACCGATTCGATAGCATCCTCAAGCAAGCCTTTGTTCCTCCTCTGTAAGCCCTGTTTCAGTGGTTAGGGGGATGTTGAAGCAGCTGTTGACATAATCAAGCGAGTTTAGGAAATGCATATGTAGAGAACTGAGATTATACTAAAATCAGAACTCTCAGTATGTTATAAATGCTCGATTGTTTGCGTCTTAGACGTGTATTGTCTGAATAGCTTTGATATCATGCTTTGTTGGTTGGAATCTGTGTTCTTAGCCATTGTATTTGTTTCTGTGTATAGCATGGGAGGAAAAGCGATCTTCTTTTAGGATAGTGATCCTAGTGTTATGATGGAGCGAGGAAGAGCCCTTCCCTTGTCGATGTAGTTTGCTTTGAAATTTCATGGCTGCTCCTCTCAGTTTTCATCTGGGTTGATGTGTGGGAGTATTGTCATCGATCTGCCTCCGATGGAATATACAGCTTGCTTTGTCCAGTAGAATGCCACTGGACACACCAGCCACATTTCAGAGCAGGCCCCATGCAGAGGTGTGTTTGGCCAGTACAAAGCAGATTCCATTTCTTTTGGTAACCTTTTATTTAGTATTGATATTTTTGCATTATTATTATTATTATTATTATTGATTTGTTTTATTTTGAGAGAGTTGGCGAGAAAGAACATGGAGTTCATAAGTCTGTGGGTAGGAAGGTGGGGGAGGATCTCAGAAGAGTTACTGAAAGGGAAAATATGATAAATATATTATGATTCAGGAAGGGAAATAATATAAATATATTGTATTATATAGGAGGAGAAAGAAAATGATAAATATATTTAATTATATGGGAGGGGAAGAATGTGATATATTGTATGCCACTTTTTAAAATACGAAATAAATTTAAAAGCAATTTACACTTGATTATTTTTCTTAAAAATTTGTTTTATGTCACTATGTAGCTCTGGATAGCCTGGAGCTCATTTTGTAGACTAAGCTGGCCCCAAACTTACGACTCTACCTCTTCCTCCTTGAGTGCTTGAGTTCAAGATGTGTCCAACTATGTTTTATTCATAGTTACAGTTTTAAATGTGGCTAGTAAATTTTTCCCAGTCTTTTAGTGCTTCTAATTATTGTTTATTATTAACCACTTTGGAAGAAATGGGAAACTTTCCACCTAAATTCAGAGACAATATTAAAATTTGGAACACTTAATATTTTATATTCTCAAAGAGATGTTTGTAGAAAGATGTTACTGGTAATTGCCATCCCCAGGTATTGGTGGGTTTATCTTCACTTTTTTTTAAATTTAAATATAGTTATTGATTTGTGAAACAGTATATATAACTGAGTAAACAGAAGGCTTGCTGGGGTTATGTGACCTTTGTGTTTCTCTCTCTCTCTCTCTCTCTCTCTCTCTCTCTCTTTCTCTCTCCTTCCCTCCCCTCTCCCCATCTCTTTCTGTAAATACTTTGTACCTTGACATGTGTCTAGTAACTAAGGCCAGCCACTTGACTATCTTATGGTAATCTGGTGTTCTTTAATAATAGTTATGATATATTTTCTGTTTTGATAAAACAAACTTTTATGTTTTAAACAAATGGTGTGTGTGTGTGTGTGTGTGTGTGTGTGTGTTGAGTTTTATGATACTTTTAAACAACTTAGAAATTTGTAGTAATTTCCTCAAGACTGGTGATCACTTGATGGAATAATCACCTTTAGGACTAAAGGCTATCTATGTAACAGAAATCAGGGAGTAGGGTTATTTAGGGCCAGTGAATTTGAGTACTGTTAAATGCTAAAAACCAAGTGGTATGAATCTCTCAAACGTAGCCACTTTCAGAATGGAAAGACCAGGACTAAGGTATGCTTTTGTGTTGCTGGGCAACAAGTCTAAGCAGTACTTATATTATACAAGGTTATACTTCATTCATTGGGAAGCCAGGGGAGAAATAATGAAGCTATTCATTTCTTTAAGTGGAAGGAATTACAGTGAAATTCCTTTGAAGAAGGGGAATGGATGTGATGTTTAATTAAGAACTAATGAAAAAGAAAAAAGATATTTTAAGAGCATGTTAGGTTTTCTTACATAGCCTGATAATAAATACAAGGCTCTCTAACCTGAGCAGACACAAGTGGATGTCACGTGAACAATTCGTCATTTCAATAATGTTAGGGATAAGACTATTTTTAAGTTTCTTCTAATGGAGTCATCAGAAATAGTTAGGGCAAAGCTATTATTATATTTCATTGGAATTATTCTGGTGTTTCTGTTCCATGAGATGTCACGATTTGGTGTAGGCTATGGGACATATTAGCTAAGCTAATAATTCTTTCCATCCCTTCAGTGTAGTTTCTGAATAACACTGTAGAAGCTAACTGTTAACTTCAGAACCAAATATATACCATTGTATCTTATCAATCATTCTGTGCTAACTGGCTGTGTTCCCGGGGCCTTCCCTCCTGTTGACTTTCTTCTGGTTCCATTTCTGTCCTCTGACCTTTAAGGTTGGTTTTTCTGCTACCTAGCCAATGGGAGATTAAGGAGCTTATAACTGGAAATGACTTAATAAGTGTGTATTCGAATGATGGCGTATGCTGTTGGTCTGCTGTCAGCCTTTTCAGAAGCTCTGAGAGCTCCAGCTCTGAGTGGAGGTGTCATCTTCTCTCTGCCCATTTGGACAAGAAAAACAAAACAATGAAAACAAAGAAAAAAAAAAAAAAGACAAACCAATAGTCATGCCCTATTGGGCTGCATGTTGCTTTTAAATGTGGGTTTGTGTTTGTTTGTTTGGTTTTGATTTTCCTTTTCTGTAAATGTACTAGGCAGAAGAAAACTGAAATTGAAAGAAATTGCTGTAATGACCACCCAAAGCCTCCTAATCAGTGCTGATCTCAGACCGGGACTTGTAAGCTAACCAAGCCCATAAGATTCTGCCTATCCTGCTTACTTCCCAGTAGTTACTGGGTTACCTGCTGCACGTGGCTCAGGAAGCCAGGGACTGTGGCTGGGAACGTGCCTGCTTAGTCCGTAGTTCCTGCCGCTGCTAGACCTGTTCAAGTTGTACAGGCAAAACTGCTTGCAGGTGATAATATGGACGGCTCACATTCCTCCTCAGATGATCCAATTTTTTGCTAGCCAGGGAAGGCATGGCCTTAGATACAACACATTTATCTATGCTTTTGTGACTATGTGCATGTGTGCACATATGTGTGTGTGTGTGTGTGTGTGTGTGTGTGTGTGTGTGTGTGTAGGCCAGATGTTGATATCTGGTATTGTTTTCTACTGCTTTCTACCTTATTTGTTGAGAAAGAGTTTCTCAATGAATCTGGCAATCAGTTTGCCAGCTAGACTGGCTGACCAGAAAGCCTGTGGGATCTGCCTGTCTCTGGACTGAACCTCTGAACCTCTATGCCAGCCCCAATTAAACGTTGTTCTCTATAAGAGTTGCCTTGGTCATGGTTTTTCTTCACAGCAATGGAAACTCTAACACAGAGACAGCTGCAGATTAATGGTTTTGAGGCCAGACTGATCTATATAGTTAGACTGTCAGCAAAGAAACCAAACAAAGCAAAATGTCACAAACAAACTTCAACACTATGTTTTTGAAAATGAAATCCCTAAAACTTATCAGATAACATTAATTTTTTACCTTTATCCCAATTTTAAAACTAAGGAATGGTTGCTTCTTCTGCTTTGAGTGGCTATCAAAGATGGAAGAGTTTCTATAGAAGGATAACTCATTCCACTTATCTTCATGTTGTGCTGAAAAACAAAAAACAAAAAAAAAAAACAACAGTCCATCTTCAAATAGAGTCCATCACATAATCTTTTCTCCAGCATTGCCCTGCTTGCTTCTATGCTTCAGCATTTGTATTTTGATTGTGTAATATAGTTAACAAGTCCATGTTTTAGCTCCAGAGAATCATGGTTTTGTATATCAGCTAGAAGATCATTTAACACTTGATTATGATGGGTAGACTTCATTGTTGAACTAAGTGGATTGATACTGGAGAGTAATGCAAATAGCTCACCTATGACCTTGTCTCTTTGGACATTGCCAGCATAGATGAATTGAGAGGGGCAGTCTGACCCTGAGTGCAGGGAGCACCATCCAAGGAGCACCATCCAGTGGGCTGGGAATTTGGATGAAGTGCAGAGGGAAGGTGGAAGAAGGGAGATGATGTGATCACTGTCTTTTTCACTACCTGGTCTGTTACCTGTTTACCATACTCAGGGTTTAGGGACCAGAAGCAGAAGTCAGGCACTCAGTTAGCTGTAGGCTGAGACATGGAAAATGTGAGGTGAGTTGTTTAGATCAGTGTTTTCACAGTGGTGAAAAGTCTAACTACCATGCTTATGATTCTCAAGCTGGGTGAAATTATGCAACATCCAATATTTAAATGTCCACAAATCCAGAGAAGGAGATCTGGAGAAAATTAATCAAGAAAAAAATTAATACAGTATTCTAGGGAAGTGATTTCTGCAAAGGCACAGACAGTTCATATCTTTTATACTTCAGAAGCTGATGCAAATGATTGATGAAATCTTTAGGTTAGCTTGGGCTATACAATGAGAGACCCTATCAAAAATAGTTTTGTATAAAGTGAAAAAACTGCCAATAACTGTACTTAATGATTAAACTGCCAAGCTGGGCTTTGGGACAAGGCTTGAATTTTGGCTTTGCCTTGGGAATGTTTTGCTTCAAAAAGCTACATATAGTTTTTCATATTCGACAAAGGTACAAAATGCCAGATGTTTTCCATAATGATTTATTATGGGATGGGAACTATTTAGGGAAACCCAATGCAATCTTAAACTGCCATTCACTAACAGAGGACAAAAATGATAGTTAGACTACATTCCTGTCTAAATTCAGAATTTTGGACTCCTTTTAAGATCTGCAGGAAGCAACAATAGAGGTTACCAAAACATCCTCTTGATTTACTGTTTTTTGAATTTTTATTGTTTGACAATTTCATAACGTACATACATTGATATGTGATTATACACAGTTCTCTTCCCCGTGTCTCCTTCCAACTTACCCTAACTCGTCCCAGTAGTTTCCCTTATATTAATTTCCTTCTCCTCTTCCTCTTCTATGTTCTCTACCTCCTCCTCCTTCTTCTCTTCGTTTTTCTCTTTCTTTTTCATCTTTGATAACTCACTAACTCTTATTGGTCCTGTTTATATATATATATATATATATATATATATATATATATATATATATGTAGGAGACCAATCAGTAGAACACTGGAAAACGGCCACTGACCACATCTTCAAAGGAAAATGATTTTCTCTCCTATAGTTATATAAAGTGACATTAGCTCTTAAGTGAGACAGGGGGTGTGGGGGTAACCTTCCCCATCCATATGAGAATTTTGCCTGTCTTATCTGCTGTAGTTTTTATGCAGGTGGCCAAAGCTAGTGACAGAGAGGTTTTTCTTTGCAGTGCTCAGTGGCCACTGCCATGATGCTGCACTGGTGAAAGCACAGAAGATGCTGAGTTGTCATCCTTAAATAATATGTCTATCTCCCAACGCTACTGTGGTGTAGGGGGCTATAGAACAGGAAGAGTGCCATGGGTTACTGTCATATAGACATGACACAGTGGCTGCACTCATGTCTTGCTAGTTTTGTGGATCGATCTTAGAGGACAATCGTAGGGCAATCAATGTAGTCCTTTGTATGTGGTATATTTTTATGATTTAATGTCAATATGACCATTTTCTCTACATCAAGACATGGTACATTGGGATGTTAATCATCTGAATACCTTGAACCTATCATCCATGCCCAGTATATCCATAGACAGAATGATAACCTTTGGACCTGGTGGGCCACATGCAGTAGTGAGTAGGCTAGAAAGAGGTCTTAGCAAGACTCACAAATTTGAGGTGGTGGTTGCTAAGCGCTGAGGTATGAAGCTGCTGGGTAGCTAGGTATTTTGTAAGCCTTGATTTAGAAACATAACAAAGTACTAGGTCAACATCTTACAGTCTATAGGCTTGATTTTCCTCTAGTATCTGGTCTGAACTTCTGACATATGAATTTCTTCATAGATTTTTGACTTGAGTTTATGTTTAAATTGTTATTTCTCTTAATTGAAGGTCTTTAATGAGACAGTAAATATAGAAAATTAAATATATATTGTATACATATATACTCACAAAAATTAACGTAGCATTTAAAATACATCTCTAGCTTAATCAATTTTATGTAAAACCAAAAAAGAATTTTAGAAATAACTTAACACTTCCAATCTTGCTGTTTCTCATTAATTTTGTCTTATGCTGTTGTATAAGTAGAATCACGTTAATAAAATAATAGATGAAGCTAGATAATCAGTTTTATAGGAAAATTCCCAATATTCATTTACTCTTTGTTCTAGAGAAGAAACCAGCCATGGTTGGGATCTGGGAGATTTCTGAGATTCCTGTCCAGGAAAAGCATTTGGCCTCCATTCAGTGCTTCTCTTCTCTTCAGCATCCACAACCTCACTGGCCCCAAGTTAAACGTTTCTTTTCTGAGCAAACTAAATTTTTTAAAAGTTCTTTTGTTCTGATTTTTTTTTCTTTCCAAGTCTCACAGTTTGTGTTTTAGAAAATAGCTAACAATACTCATGGGAAAGTCTGAAGGTCATGCTGCCTTTGAATTCCCTCTGCTAGGCTGTCACCTTTGAACTTAGTTTTTCAGAGACCTCAAGGGCATTGGCTAAATGCAGAAGTGTTTATTTCCAAAACTTAACATGATGGCCTCTAATCCTGTGTCTAACAGTGTTTGGTGTTTGCACTCAGCAAAGTCTGTTTGCATTCTGAGCTCCCACTAGAACCTCCCTTTAAGTTTGGCTGATTTAAGCATTCTAAGCTTTTTCTAGCTTGCTTCAAATGTCCCCAAATTCCTCCCACACATCACCTTTAAAGGTTTTCTGAAGTGCTTGGACAGGTATGGCAACAGACAGCTGCACTGCTCAGTACCAGTTTTGTATAGTAAGCACATTTCATCTCTGCAACAACATGTCTGGATTATACCACCTAAAGGGAGGAGGGTTCCTTTTGTCCATTGCTTCAACCAGTCCTGGCTCTGGTCTGTCACTTTCAGGTCTGTGATGAGTGAGTTTGACAATTATGGTGAGATGTGTGTAGCGAAGAAGAAAACCACTTTCCCTTGACACAGACAGATATAGTGAGAAGTGTTTGGGGGAAAGATGTCCTTTCCTAAGGCACATCCCAAGTGACCTATGTGCTCACACAAGGTCTTTTCTATTGATGAACTTAGCCTACCAGCTGAAGACCAGGTCTTTAAAACGTGAGACTTTCTTGGGGATACTGCATAGCCAGGCTTCAACAGCACTGGGGGCTGCTTCTCCAGTTATGTTGTTTCTGTTCTCATAGGCATTCCTACAGAAATTAGGAACACAAAAACATCTCTGAGGATAAAGGATCTTAGACTTCCGGATTTTACTAGTGTTACTATATTGGCTTTCTGAGGTTGCTTGTGAAGAGATCTGAAAAGAGGGACCAGCATGGCTTGGTCCCTGTTTTGCTTTTTGTTGTTTCTATGTATTTCTTAGGTATAAGGGACTCTCCCCATCCCCTGCTCACATTTCTCTTTAAGGAGTTAGAATGTATGTGTGCTGCATATTCCTTTTCTGTTATTAGTAACCTAATGGTCTTCACCCTACACTAGACTTCTTACTTACTGTTTGCCACATCTTCTCTGTCTAGTTCCTTTTGTTACTACTTTGCCTATTTTTATATTTAGGAGAAATTTGGATGACAAGATTTGGTATTATTCTGATATCCCTCTTTGTTAGGATAGATGCATGGCCAGGGTAATTAGGATGCTTATGAATAAAATTAGAATAAATAAATCAGTTTTTTTCTTGCATTGTCGTAGTTCTACTACGCGCTTACCCATACAGTTCCTACAGCAGAAATTACTAATTTTTTTTTACAAACTTTAAATTACTTTTGATACATTTAATTATGTTTAAGATGACAGTTGCCTTTGTTTCTATAATATGCATGCAGATGAGATTATTGTTCGAAGAGACAGTTTAAAATTCAGACAGTTTGACATTGTCTTCTTTCCTCTTCAGTATTGTTGAGTCCCTTGGCTCATTTGCAACACTTTATAACACTTATGATGCTAAATATATATACAAATAAACTAGATAGCATCAGGAAAGTATTATTTATTATAAAGGCAGCAATTGGGAGAGTAATTGCTAATTGGATAGAACTGGATGATAAGATTCTAAATAGGGACTATGTCAGCATCTTTGAAAATCATCTTTTCTTTGTAACTGGGTGTCAGTGTTAGTGAAAGAAGGCTACATAAGAATTTGTTGTTTAGGAGGCCGTCAGGATAGGCTGGAGTTATGAGAAACCAAACGTCACCTCAATTTATTTAGCATGAATCCATCATCCAAAAAGAGCTTCAAAGTACAGTGTCTACATTTTTCTTATTTTTTCTCCAAGTTTTCTTTTATATTGACATTCAGATTCTTCTTTGTTGACATTCATACTCTTCTTTGTATTTTAGCTTGAAATTTGTTAATTTTTTTTTCCCTAAATTGGACCGATTCTATTGAAGACTAGTCTTTGCGTTCCCTGTTGATTGCTACCTGACAGCCAGTTATAATTCTTTATCTGGAAACATTCAAATGTAAACATTGAAATTAAGCATTTCAGTTTAGCAAGTCTGTATTGATACTACTTAGGCAATCTGGGCCTTGGTTACTCACCAGCCCTTGGCTTACCCATCCGATCCTCCCGCATTCATCTGATGAGGGAGCCCCTCGTGATAAATTAGTCTACTGTGACTGTTTAGTTTGTTCTTAAATAAGTTTAGACCTCTGGTCTTTTTTTTTTTTTTTTTTTTTTTTTTTCAGTGTGCTATGGAATGCATTATTTGAAAGGATTGAACATGTGCTATCTGTAAAACTTCTATGAGGAAGTTTTGCCTAGGAATTAATTATGTTTGTAATTTTGTTAGAGAAATCAAGCATCCTGACTGTTCATATCCTCAGTTGTGTTAAATGTTACCATAGCCATATTTCTTCCTCATGGAAAAGAATACAGTTTGCAGTCCTCCCCATCGTAGCTATAAACTCACTTCTCCATCCCTCCTTACTGCAGGGTCCTCCTTAGGACGGGACTATTTAGATGCTCCACGGTTAACTAAGCAAGTATCTTCAGCTATGAACAGTGAAGGCTGTGACATTTGGAATAATGGCTTTGTTGGTACAGGCAGGCGACACAGCTTGTAAGTGTGTGCAGTGTGTCCCAATGTTGCCTGACACCTTCCTTACATACACTTCTATGTAAAACCCCTTGAGTGGTCTCTCATTCTGCTTGTTCTGATAGAAACATCTTGAAAAGAAAACAAAGGCTTAGCCTAGAGATGGGACACTTTCATATATAATCCGAATGAGTCTCAGAGTGTCCTGAGGTCACTTTTAGTTAAGCAAGCAAGCAATGAGGCAAAATAACATCAGCGTTAATAAACTAACCACACAAAAGCAAAAACTCCAGAGGAGACGTATTGGCAGAGGTTATAACCATGAAAGGAGAACTATGATGGTATTAGAAATAAACACACTTACATTTTACCAAATGTAGAATATGAGATACAAACAAAAAATAAATAAAAAGGAAAGAAAAAAAAAAAAGACGAACAAATTCCTCTGATAAGTTTAAGTAACCTCCAGTAAGCAGGGATAAATGAAGGGGTAAACATTTAAAACAGTTTGGGGTACATAGAGGAAAATGTATGTATTTATATGCCTGTTCATGGCCACTGGCTCCAGAAATTGAGCCCAACAAGATGTATTTTGACAAGTGTCTCACATGCTATGATCTTGGCTAACATTCCTCTGGAGCCAAATACAGAGAGAATCTTTGGGGTGTTTTGTAAACAGTGATTCTTGCATGTGAGGATTTACACAACACTTGTCTAGGGTTAGTGTCAGCATTTGGCGTTTGAACATTTATGCATGAAGACATACTCACTTTCTCCCAGACCTTAGATTTTCTTCCTTTTAAGAAATTTAATTTTTGCTTTCAGTGTAAACTGAATGTTTTTATGTATTCAATGAAGTCATTAAATAAGTGTTTGTTCCCTGACTGTGTTATGGTTCCACAGGGGTTTTAGAACTGTTTTACAGACTAAAGATGCCAAACAAGGAAAATTTGCAGTTTTTTGTTTGTTTGTTTGTTTTGTTTTTGTTTCTGGAGAAAAGTCCTAATTATTTATTTACTATTCTGATAAAACTTGTTCTCTTTTATGTTTACAAGGATGTTAGGGTAGGTGACTGTCAAAATAATCTACTTGTAATCTACATCTTGATAGCACAGAGTTGCAGGAAAGAAGTGGGGAAGAGTATATTAATGAATGTACTGCAGCTGAGAGCATTTTCATCTTCCATGTTAAGAAAATTAATAAGGAAATGGCGGTAAGCACGCTTTAATGTGGTTTTAGATCTATTTCTTCCAGAAATTCCCTACATAACACATGCTAAGGGAATACATTTATATTTCCTGCAGAATAAATCTTTTGTTGCAGTCAGGCTTCTCTCAATTACAGCCATGCTCAGTGAAGCAGGGCAGCAACTTAGGATGGAGTCTGGTGGAGAAAAATATCAAGCATCCTTTTCTCTGCAGTTGTTAAGCTGCCCAGTTCTTTATGGATACAATTATTACTCAAGGCTTGACTCTGGTAACAAGTTAAAAAGGGAGGGAGACTGAAGCTCAGAGTTTCCCAAGGATTAGAAATACAAACAACTCAGGAAGGAGAACACAGCTACGTCTCCAGCTTTGATGCTGATTTGTGAGGGGGAATGCCAAATGCTTTTCCTAGCCTGTGAGCCAGAGGTGAGCAGCTAGATTGACTGCCCTATGCATAATTACACCACTGCCTCTCCCTCTTCCCTGGGAAGTTTTACATAGAAACAATGTTGCTCTTGAGGGTGCAGAGCCTGCTCTGGTGCTCTGGTGATAACCAGCCTTGGAGGAGAATGAGCTGCTCAGGCTCCAGTGCCGCAGATCTCTTAGTATTTATTGTTTTGTAAGGATGTTTTCGAGAATGCTTCTGAAGTCAGAAGAAGAAGAAGACAGGGAAGTAGGCATTGAAGCAAACAATAATAAAATAGATCTGTCTCAGCGGATTTTTATGTGCAACAGGCAGTGAAGTAATTTAAGATACACTTCATTATTTGTTTGTTTGTTCAAGGAAAACTTGGGAGGTGGATAAAACGGTCTGTTCACATGTCCTGTCACCTGGTGCAGCCTCGTTTCCGTTTTTCCTTGACTCAGAGCTAAGACTATGCATGTCTGTGGTGAAGTGGAGTTCACAGTTTGAGAGTAGCTCAGGAACTCCATGGGGTTTTACATGTTATATCCTGGAGGGGAATGACACAAGAGAAAAGGTCAAGGGATATTTTACTTCTAGGGTCTTCTTCTTAGAAGAAGTACCACATTAGATTTGAGTTTTAAGTAGATTAGGCATTAGGAATATATACACACCTAGATGGTATATGTGCACATGAGCTTAGACTCAGACCTTGGAAACAAAGCTTTCTTTGGAGTGGAAATAAATAGTTGAAAGGCTCGGAGGAAGTGAACACAGACAGAGTCAAGCAGCGTTCAGTTTTCACAGGCCTCATTTCATTGATGTGACCCACGCTAGTGAGTCATATTCCTAAACGGAGTCAGGACTTTAAAAAATTACTACCATTGATGTGTATCTGTGTGAGTTAAGGTTGAAGTCTACCATGACCAGATAAGGCCTCTGAGCTTGGCTCATAATAGAAGACTGCCTTTACCTTCAGGGCTTCCCCTTCTTTGACCTTGTCTGGGGATCCTGACCCCAGACATATCCCCTCTACCTGGGGAAGGTCAAGTCTTACGCAGACTTCCAAGTCCAACTTCTTCTTTTCAGATAAGAACCCTCCCTGTAAGTTCCTGGGATTCCTGGAATTCCTGTCCATACAAATGAGGCATTCACAGTACTTTCAACTCTAGCCAATGATTTTCCCCTTACTCTGAAAACTCCTTCCCGCCAGCCAGAGTTTATATATATACCTTTCCACCCTGAATAGTGTGTATGCTTACAAGCATATCCCAATAAAGCTATGCCCACAAGCTAAGATGGTCTAAGAGATCTGTTTCACTGAAGATGATCAGAGAAAGCCCTTCTTCCTGTCCCTTCTCCCTGGTCCCCACTCCCAGACAGACTGGGATCCTGCAGACCCCACCAATTTCGGACTCTACTTCCAGCCTGGTGTGCAGGGTGTATAGCCATGTTTGGACACCCTGAGAGTGAGGAAGCCAAGAATACAGAACCACAGTTGGTCCCCACACCCATCCCAAGTATGTGTCTGAGTGTATGTGTGAGCATCATGTGCATGCATGATAAACTCTTAGACATCAGAAAAGGGCATTGAATCTTCTGAAATTTGAGTTATAGGGTTTGGGAGCTTTCTTGCTGGTGCTGAACCAGGATTTTTTGTGAGAGAGCTTAACCTCTGAGCCAGCTCTTCACTCCACAGTCAGGACTTTTATTACATTTTTTTTTGAACAGCTTTTTGTTAAAGTAGCCAATAGAAAAATATTCTCACTCTTTAAACTTAAAAAATGAACATTAAAATAATGTAAATATTTCTGTAATTTATTTAATGCTCCTATTTTTGCATGCTTATACTAGAAAAATAGGAAATAGAATAAAAATAAAGAAAACTTGCTCAGTTATATTCTGTTATAAAATATTCAGATAACTTTGTTTCTATGGTATGTATCTATATCTAAATATACAACAACCTTTGAATTTAGCTCACCATTCATGTTGCAGCATAGATGAACCTTGTATGTTACTAAATATAGATGTAACACTTGCTGGTATTTCATGTATGAATGTCACATACATATTCAATAAAATCATATCTGTGCTATGCACGGACAGTGCTCAGTAACTAGAACTTATTATGCAGAAGTATTAATTCTAGCTGCTAAATTTTCCCATAAGAACTTTGAGAATTATTAAAAGTGATTTGAAATTGAGATGAATTAATCACTGTTACAAGTCATTATTTTGAGAACTACTATTTTTAAAGATTCTTTAACATAAAGTTCAAGAGATTCTCTTTTAAAGTTCTGTTGCTGGCAATAATTTTCTGAGGGATCTTGGTCAGATAAGTGAACTTTTTTGATCCCTGGCTTTCTCTATAGTTTCAGTAAGGCAGAGTTTATACCTATACAACAGTAAGGGAAATCAGTGAGATATTGCTTACAGAGCACTCAGTATCTTGTTGGGTGCATAGTAAATGTTCAACAATATATAACAACTCTCAGCAAATTGACTCTTGATTAAGACCATTCCAGCATCCCATGGTCAAACTTGCTGACAGAACCTTTTGTCTGTACTCACTGCCTTAATGAATTTTGTACAAAAGAGTGNAACAGTAAGGGAAATCAGTGAGATATTGCTTACAGAGCACTCAGTATCTTGTTGGGTGCATAGTAAATGTTCAACAATATATAACAACTCTCAGCAAATTGACTCTTGATTAAGACCATTCCAGCATCCCATGGTCAAACTTGCTGACAGAACCTTTTGTCTGTACTCACTGCCTTAATGAATTTTGTACAAAAGAGTGAAAATATAAAATTGAAAACAAATAAGCAAACAAAATCTCTTTGGCTTTGGTACACATATGCCTGTTTGCACAGGTTAGCTTTTGTCCTCCATGTTTTGGGGAAGGAGACTCTCAACTGAGGAACCACCTCCAATAAGTTGGTATGTGGTGTGCCCTTGGGCACTTTTTTTTTTTTTTTTATTGCCAGTGATTGTAGGAGGGCCCAGCTTACTGTGTGCAGTGCGAGCCCTGAGCACATGGTCTGGGTTGTAGCAGGAAGTAAGCTAAACATGTGGTGGAGAACAAAGCAGTCCGCGGCACTCCACCATGGTCTATAGTTTCCTGCTTCTAGCTTCCTGTCTTGTGCTGTTGTCATGGCTTCCCTGGATAAGGAACTGTAACTTCTAAGATGACTGATGTCTTTTACTTCTCCGATTGGTTTTTGGTCATGGTGTTTATCTCTGCTGCAGAAATCATTTTAGAAGATCAATAAAGAATTCAGAATATTAAATGAGTGTACTGTTTTGGAAGCCTGGCCTTAGCTTTTTGTGAACCTAACCTTGGGAAGGTTGAACTTGAGTTGTGGGTAGGTTATAGGAATTTTAGTTTTGCTTTTAATCGGGCATAGTATTAATTGTCAGTATTACTCTGAGTTTTGTCAGTATCCTTTGGAAACACAATGGTAGAACATTGTTGCCTGTGAGTAACAAGTGTTCTCGGTGTATTTATAACTCTATCTTACTGATGTTAAAAAGACTACTGGATTATTAATCATGGCCTTTGTAAGGATCAAATTTTGTAGTACACGGATGAAATTTAATTGGGAGTTTTTTCCAAATCTATTTCTAGTATATGGTCTTTGTTTTAGTTGTTAATTTATTAAAGGCACTCTTGGTAATATGGTAAATCAAATTTATAAATGTTATTCTCTATCCACATTGTATTATCAACTGTGAAATAATGATTACTGACAACATTGAAGGGTATTCTTAATCCCAACTTGGGTATAAATTAATAGCAGGGTATGTATTTTGGGAGACATACAGGCCACTCCGTTCCTGTGCTTTCAAGGCTATTACATTTGTACTGTATTAGGTCATTAGTTGTCTAATGAATTTATTGAGGTGTGTATTCAGGACATATGAATTGGTGATACAATGTGGTTTTTATAGATGTATGTGTAAAGCTTGATATTTTATCTCTCTTTTTTTAAAGATTTATTTATTTATTAGATGTAAGTACACTGTAGCTTATTTCAGACACCCCAGAAGAGGGAATCAGATCTCATTATGAATGATTGTGAGCCACCATGTGGTTGCTGGGATTTGAACTCAGGACCTTCAGAAGAGCAGCCAGTGCTCTTAACCACTGAACCTTCTCTCTAGTCTGAAATTTTATCTCTTAAAAGAATTCTTGATATATATATATATATATATATATATATATATATATATATATATATAGTGAGTGAATAAATATGAATGCTGTTCAATATCTATAGTTACGCAGCAGCCAGAATTTTGAAGCCTTCACCTCCCATTATAAAGGTTAAAAAAAAAACATAGTTTTTCGATAGACATTTGATGTTTCACTGTATCTTCTAAAAGATATGCTTCCCCATTGGATGTCAATGTATCTGTATCAAAATATATCTTCTTGGCATTTTTGATCCTATTATAATAATAAGGTGTGTCTGTGCCATTATCAAAGTGAAAATTGGTACACTGATACTATTTCTAAAAACAAAACAAAACAAAACAAAACAAAATAAAACAACCAAAGTTCAAACCCATGACTGACTGATTATAGCTTAGTAAATTCTTGAGTATGGTTGAATAGGTTGGTATGCACTGAAGTACTGATGAAGTTCAGTGGAAAAATGTTAGTGTTTGTTGGCTTTAATCTTCTGAACAATAGGTTGAGATAATCTGTTAGAGTGCCATGCAGGACTAAGTATAGCTCTAGGTTTGTTGACTATCAAAACAGTGTTCTAACTATACGCCAAATGATTACAAAAGTAGTGTGCCCCTATTTCAGTGTTATTCAGACTTTTTACAGTATCCCCTCCCAGTATGAAGTTCATGGGCAATTAAAGGCATCAACAATGTGGCAACCATACTTTGTGGCTTTTATTATTATTATTACTATTAATCATAGTTAATAATGTATGTTCATGTTTTTCAGGTGATATTCATGCTGGTTTTTTTTATCATATATAGATATATATTACTCTTGTAGTAGATTTTTTTCTTCATTCAATTTATTGAAACATTTAACCATATTAATTGAGTAATTCTTTACAGGTTAAATAAAAAAAACATAAATTATTGAACTTGATATTACAAAGTATAGATATTCTGGAGGCAAATATCCCATATTTATTTCCGTTTCATCAACCTACTAAGAACTTGAGGAGCTTGGCTCAAACCACTTACCATTCTTAGTTTCCCCAGTATCCCTGCCCTATCCTGATTCATCCTGAAGTTCAATAAATTGACATGGGTGGTTCCCGCCAGCAGTGCCTGGACTACAGTGATGGTTCTGGAAAGTGCCCATTCAGGAGACATTGTGGTAGTTATCTTTTCCATTTATAGAATATTCTTATTGTTTTATTTACTATTCCTTCTACATTCTCTGTTTTATATATTTATAAAATAGTATTTATAAGATGGTGCACACACACGTGTGTGTGTGTGTGTGTGTGTGTGTGTGTGTGTGTGTGTGTTATATTCCAGTTGTCTTGGGATGCATGTTTTCTTTACTCTCTTGGTTGGATCAATGTATTATATAGCTAAGAATTAAAAGAACTTGGAGTATGGATTACGCGTTCTTAGACCTGCATGTGGCGTTTTGATTTTAAGAAAGAAGCCCCAAATCTCCATGCTGATTTTCCTGAAGGTACTATGGCAGGTGTTAGGTCTAGGCTATGTGTCATTTGACTCATTAAAATGTCTCTGCTTTTGTCGTCTATGATGAGTATTGTCTTAGTCAGGGTTTCTATTCCTGCACAAACATCATGACCAAGAAGCATGTTGGGGAGGAAAGGGTTTATTTGGCTTACATTTCCATACTGCTGTTCATCACCAAGGGAAGTCAGGACTGGAACTCAAGCAGGTCAGGGAACAGGAGCTGATGCAGAGGCCATGGAGGGATGTTCTTTACTGGCTTGCTTCCCATGGCTTGCTCAGCCTGCTCTCTTATAGAACCCAAGACTGCCAGCCCAGAGATGGTCTCACCCACAAGGGGTCTGTCCTTTATCACTAATTGAGAAAATGCCTCACAGCTAGATCTCATGGTGTTATTTCCCCAACTGAAGCTCCTTTCTCTGTGATAACCCAGCTGTGTCAAGTTGACACAAAAACTAGCCAGTACAAGTATAATGTGCCATTTCTATCAAAAGACAGAAATCTATGCACAGTTGTTTTTAATCTTTTTATTGGTCCAGCTAAATTCACCATGGACTAAGATTGGGGCAGGGTTATGGGAGCTTCAAATTGCTTCTCACCAAGTTGGATGGCCAAGGACTCTCAGGGGCACCACAGACAGTAATCTGCTCAGTAGAGGGATCCAGGGCTTCAGTCTCCAGTGCATATAGCTGGTTTCCCCATTGGGTTTCCAAACAAGGAAACTTGAACACAGGCGAGCACACAGCCGTTTGAGCCAAGACTGTTGAAACATGAAGTCAGAATTCTTTGTAGGAATCAGTAGCCTAAAACCATGGTAGCTCGTGTTTCAGATTACACAAGAGAAAATAAACTGAAAGGTCAGTTGAACAGTTACAGCTCTGCCCTTTTCCGTGGTAATCAGCTGAGCATGTAGCAGAGATGTGAACAGGAGAGAGGCTGGCAGCTTCTGCTTATGACAATGGCTGGTGCTCCCAGGACTGACCAGATGGGCCATCTCCCAGGGTTTACCTTCAGTAATTCTGATTTATTGCAGTCAGAGGATTTTTTTTTTTTTCTAGCTAGGCAATCATGTTTTCACTTTGCCAGAAGACCCCAAGAATTTTAATATTGACCATTAATCATACCTTAGTAAACTGCAAGGACAATACATTATTAATTTGCTCATGACCATGAGACAAGGCACAGTGATTAAAATTAATTTCTACCTACGTTTTGTTAATTTATTATAATTAATTAATCCGTTTAGAAGTCAAAATATGTTTACATTAATGGCTATATAGTAGGTGTTTCCCTGTGTTTCTTCAACCATATAGCATTTAAATTCAGTAAGTAGAGTTCTAACAATAAATATTTTATAATGAAAAGAAGTGAGCTCTATATGACTTTTTCAAGTAATATCAAGTGGACCTTATTTAGTAATTATGAATTAAATATGAATATTTCATTAAAACATGGAGATTTTAGACCTGGAAGGGTTTCAGCCGTGGTCTCTAGCTTTTCCTCAGGTATGGCTGTGCGCCAGAATTAGGAAAGAATGTTCAACAAACAGCAGCCACTATTTAGTCTCAGGACACTAAGAACAAACAGTTACTTCAGTAAACTACCTGTTAAAGGGCAAGAGTTTTCGATGGACTTCCTTTTTCTTCCTCCTAAACATTTTAAATAATTTTGGAATAAGCAAGAGACCATTTCTAAAATTAAGTTGGACTGTGTGGTAACTATGAAAAATTGTTAATTAAATAGCATGCATTTTATAATATCAGAAAGTAAGTAGTTAACTCTTTGTTGTTGTCTTGTACTTTTTATTTATTGTATTTGTGTGTCTGTGTCTGTGTCTGTGTGTGTGTATGAGAGAGAGAGAGAGAGAGAGAGAGAGAGAGAGAGAGAGAGAGAAGGAGGGAGAAGAGAAGGGGAGGAGGAGGAGGAGGAGGAGAGACACAGAGATAGAGAGCGACAGAGACAGGGAGAGAACCCACGTGCCACAGGCATGTGCATTAGTGCCAGCAGACAGAACATGAGGTCAGAGGCCACCTCTTGGGAATCTGTTCTCTCCTGCCACCCTGTGGGATTCCAGAATCAAACATATCTTAAGGTTGACCAGTAACTGTTGTCACTGACTGAGCCATCTCACTTTCCTGAATAGGAGTTGTTAAGTTATATTTTGGAATATACCATTGCTCTGTAATTGAATTAATGTTTAGATTTTGTAAAGCTAAAATCAATAGCATAGAATTGTTGCAGATTTTTGTGATTTCACATTTTCTGCTTCTGCTTCTTTTTGAAAAAAAAAAATTTTTATATTGGTCTTCAATGCAGGGTCTCTCTACATATCTACATATACTCCTGAATGCCGGGACTAAAGGGATGCACTGCCACACCTATCTTTCTGCTGCTTTAAAAATATCTCTCCTTCCTTTCTTTCTTTCTTTCTTTCTTTCTTTCTTTCTTTCTTTCTTTCTTTCTTTCTTTCTTTCTTTCTTTCTTTCTTTCTCTCCCTTCCTTCTTTCCTTCTTTCCTTCCTTCCTTCCTTCCTTCCTTCCTTCCTTCCTTCCTTCCTTCCTTCCTTTCCATTCTTTCTTTCCTGTTGCCTTTTTCTTAAAGGAAAATAGGAAATACCACAGAATAATCTACAGCTGATCTTACATAGTCAGTAAATTCTATCTTGGATCTTAATATAGTATATATATTTTTTTCTGTATTAACTTCTTCTTGAAAATGCTTATCACCAACTGTGTTTGCTATTTTATGGAAAAGGTTATTTAGGTATATTACCAGTGTGTATTTAACAAATAGGTTTTCGTACCACCATCTCAAAGTATTTATGACGTGAAGGAGTAGGGTTTACATTAAAATTTGGGCATATTTCTCGTTTGGACTCTAATGTTATTCCATCAGCACTGCTTATACACATCCTGGCAAAGAAGAGGTACTTACTAAAGCTCCAAATTGAGTCTTTACCATGTCCCAGTATTTTTAGGTGTTTGTAAAACATTAGATTATAGAAGAGATATTTTTGCCCCATCTTTGTAAAACTTTCATTATTACCAGTTATCTTCCTTTTTTAGAAAATATTTTAAAATATGTGTATGTACACTATCTGTAAGTATATGTATATGTGCTCTGCCTGCGATTGTGGCACATGCCTGTCACAGTTCACATGGGTAGGTCACAGCATCCATAGCCTTGGGCTTCTTTCGCTTCTTTCTTCACCCCGCTTTTGTTTTAAATGGGATCTCTCATTTGTCCCTAAGTATTTGAGGCCAGCTGGGATTATTATCCTGCCATCATTTCCCATTTCTCCTAAGGACCTCTTGGATTACATAAACACACTACCTGACTAGCCCTTATGTTTGTTATAGGGATGGAAACTCAGGTCCTTAAGTGTACACTACAACCCCTTTACTCAGTGAGCCATCCCCTGCCCCTGTCAGCACATTTCCTAGCTCATTACCATGCTTTGCTTTCTGCTTTGCTGTTTCCAGCCACACATAATCTTATCTCTGCTCAGAGTGGCTATTGCAGAGAGCCTACCAAGGGTGTGGGAAGCGGGGTTGACCCTACTTGCTTGTCACCTCTGTTGGCATGGTTCCAGTTCTGCCATTTCCAGGTAACATGTCAAGAGCGTATCTTAGAGCTGAAGATGGGAAACATCCCTGAAATTGAAATAAAATGTTAAAAATTCATGCATTTATCACGATGAAAGACACTTAAAAACAAGGAATCTCATTTAAAAATAAGGAACCACATTGGTATGGATTGGATATTGAATGTCTTTATAAAGGTAATATGGACAGATAGAATGTGGAACTTCGTGAGAAACTTTTGTCTTGTGAGAATGATTTTATAAGTGTGGGACTCTGTCATCTCTCACCATTTGAAGTGTACTCATTTTGTACATGGGCTCTACCACCGTATGCCAGTTTTATCAGATGATGAACTAACAGGACTGTCTAGCCTTAGACTTGAAACTCTACAACTGAACTGCATGCATTTTTCCCTTTACAGACATTTTGATTTAATTTAGTTAAAAGTGATCTTTGACAATTGATACTTATAAAGAATGTATAATTTTTACCCCCTCTCCCCAACTCTCTCTTATTTTCCTTCCTCTTCTGTTGACTCCTTTTTTTCATGACTTCCTATTTTCACTTGGATTTTTGTCTGTGCTGGTGTTACACAGGTCTAAATCCTGCTATGTGCTCATGGTTGCAACAAGAAGTCACATCCAAAAGATAACGTTTTGTAGTGCTTTTCTCTCCAATATCTGACCTTTACAGTCTTTTCACCTGCTTTTCTGCAATGAAGCCTGGCTTTGTACAGTATAATATAGATATCCCAATTATAGACATCTACTCCTAGATATCCTCTTATAGCTTTGCCTTTATAAAGTTAGCTGCTCCAGGTCTTTTGTTAGAGTAACATGATGCTGAATGATGCCAACATGCACTATAAAGCCAAAGTTTGAATTATTTTCGATAATCACTTTGTATAACAGAATTTACCCTCTGACTGTTCTACTTTCCTTACCTCCTCTTTTAGCTTCTACCTTTGTGCTTCTTCCCTGGGTAGATAATTTCCTCTAGGAAGCAGAAAACAGAATAAAATCTCATAAACTGAGCTACTGAGGAAGGAACTTCCCCTAAGTGTTTCTTTTACTTTTATGCTCACTTATAAGGACTTGAGCATGGGTTCTAAATTTTCAGTTAGGTCATGAATTCTTCTCTAAGATACATCCATGGTATTCAGAACCTTGTCTGAAATTGGACCATCAATACTGACATAGGATTTGGTGTAAGTTGTCTTCTAGGTGAACAAATTTTAGCCTGTTCCCTGCCCCTTCCTACTCCCCATTCCTACATTCCTATTTCCTTTTATTTTCTTAGAGTAGCCTCTCTATGGGTTTAATTCATTCAATCAATTTTGTTTTTAACTTGGAGTTTACCCCAAACCTGCATATTACATTCAGTCTGGAATACTGAGAATATGCTTAACTGACTGTATTTTTATGAAATAGATTCTCAGAGACATTTGGAATTTGGGAGCAAAACATAAATGTTTCCTAATTAACATGTACATTAAAGTTTAAGCAAGTGTTACAAATGAAAGGAAGCTGCTATGTTTAAAAGAATAGTGATGTACTGCCATTTCCATTTGGAGAAAAGCTACAGCCAGCACCTACTGAGTACCTGCTGGCTGCTGTGGGAAGGATCCCACTGTGCTTTCATTGATCCCCATGACCTATGAGGTTTCTCTGCATTGAACAGGGGCAGGGAGAGAAGAGAAGAGAACTTTAAGTGGCTTATTCAAGGTCACATACAGAAGCTAAAATAATAAACCTGGGCTGATTATTTCTAAAGATGAAGGTGCTGTTATCCTGTGCAGTTACTTTTAATTGTAAGATGAATAACTATAGGAGTAAAACATAGACACTGCCTTCTTAGGGACAGATGATTTTAGTTTGAGATGTTATTGAAGATACCACTTGGGACCGACAAGGATACATCCTATTGGTTTTAGTTTCCTGACCTTGAATAATGTATGTCTCTGTGCCTCTATTTTTTTTTTTTCTTTTTTTTTAAAAAAAGGTTAATTGATATAGGTTGCATCCAGTAGTATTTACAATAATTTTTCATGCCTGTTCAAAATGTGTAGTCCTATATTAACATCATAATATAGTTTTGGTTACCAAAATTTGACCTAGTTTTTAAACATCCTATAAATTCATAGGAAAGATATTAAGGGAGCCAACAGTAGCCTGAGAGGTCATGGGCATGATGAGCTTGCTGTGCCTCCAGGCACTTCCTTTTCAGAGCCTTAGTGATTTCAAAGTGGAATGTACATTCCTGTATCAGAAGCTAAGGGGCTGACCTTGAGGGGAGGCAAACTATTTGGTGAAAGTAATAGAGTGCTATAATCCTGTTTCCATCGAAACTTTTCCCACTGGAGCACTGGGACAGAGTCTTAGCAAATTTATAACAATATTTAAAAAAAAAAAAGAACTTCTTAAATCTAAGAATTTTTTTAATCCTTCAGATATAGATTGACAATAAAATAATTATATGTATTTATCCTCTGGACATCTGTGTCTTTAAAAAATAAGTTACTATTTTTCTTTATATTATGATTAATTAATTAATGAATTAATCAATCTTTTACCCTAAATCCTGATTTCTTTCGTTGGTTGTTTCATATTGTTTATCTAATTTATTGTCTGATAATTCCTTAATGGCAATTGCCCTGAATTTGGGTTTCCTTAAAAACAAATTGAATCTAAAAAAGGGTCCCCATGAGATAAAATGCATGTAAAGAAGCGGATCTAGAGTGGCTCAGGTTCCTTCTTGTCACTGCCAGTGCCGGGTTACCTTGGGCATAAACTCAGTACTTAGTCCCACGGTCCCCAGAGGACTCACCATTCCCTAGTCTCCCTAGCATGCCCAGGATCTTAGGATCACTGGGATCACTGGTGAGTAGAACACAACATCTGTTCCAACAACACCAGGAGTGACGTAGACAAGCAGGATTCAGGGATGTAGGAACTCCACCTGACCAGTGGCTCAGGTTCCTTCCAGTTGGCACTGGTCTAACCTTGGTCAGTGTACACCATAATCTAGGTGGATAGGATCTGGCTCTGAGAGCACCATTTCCACCACTCCTGGACCTAACTTTGTTGAGTCACTGGCTGACCTTGAACTCAAATTTCTGCCTGCCTTTGTATCTTTCTGACAAGATGGTTCATTAGTTCAGGTGCCTTTATTATTTTAGGTCCATGAATCTTCTCATACAATTTACATTGCATTTTTATATTTTTACATAGGTGAGAAATTATATAATTTTGAACTCAGGCTTTCAGAGTTCTTTCCCACAGCCTAATGGCTATACTGAAGGTCACATTGTTCACTACCTTACTGAGGAACACCAGATACATGCTTACTACCTAGACATTTTCTGTTTTTAATTATCATGGTGTTATTAACCTTGCCGGAGGGGGGATATTTCCAAAAGAGGAACATAAAGCAAAATATATACATTATACAAACAAGCCTTACACCTAGCAACTGTAAACATTGGTGGAGGCCCACACCCTGATAGCTCTGGTCTAGGGGCAGGAATTGTGTCATGCTGTCCCTTTTGCATGGCAGGATTTGGCAAGGTACCTTGCAAAGGAAAACCGACAACCCCCTAAAAACACACAGAAATCCAAAGTTTCCCTCTTTTCAAATTGTAATTTTGGCTATTGTAATTCACCAGTTATTTTCTAATTACACTCCTCTTCTTTTTCTTTTCATTTTCTACATTTATTTAGTTTGCTTTTGTGTGTACAGGCCTTAACCCACCTGACAGTAGTTGATTCTCTCTTTTCATCATGTAGGCTCCAGGGATCAGACTCAGGGCAGTTGGTTTGGTTGCAGGCAGATTTTTCTTATTGAGCCATTTATCTGTCAGCATTTTATTTTTTAGGTCTTTAGTTATATATATTTGAATTCTGTTATTGCTATATAGTTCACATTTTGTTGGGTTCAATTTGAAATTCACTTACTGTTTAGCATGGAATTTATACATATTATGTCTGTTAAACTATGTTCACGTTTTGTTGTTGTTTGTTAGCTAGCTTCCCAGATTTTGTATATTGCCTTGTGTATTTCCATGTAGATTCATACTATGTTTCTGGGATTTTATTGTTTCCACATGCCATATATTTACAGGAGATACTGAAGAGAAATTAATCTTGCAGTTCTGGCACCTGTACTTTTTACACAAAAAAATCAGTGTGCTAGCTAGCTTTATATAAATTTGATAGAGTCATCAAGGATGAAGGAGCCACAGTTGAGTCAGTGACTTTGTATAATGGGCTGTAGGCAAGCCTTCAGGGCATTTTTTTTTCTTTTTCTTTTTTTCTTTTCTTTTCTTTTTTTTTTTTGTACATTTTTTTTTTTTTCAATTTTTTATTAGATATTTTCTTAATTTACATTTCAACTGCTATCCTGAAAGTCCCCTCCCCCTCCCCCCTCCCTGCTCCCCTGCCCACCCACTCCCACTTCTTGGTCCTGGCGTTCCCCTGTATTGGGGCATATAAAGATTGCAGTACCAAGGGGCCTCTCCTCCCAATGATGGCCGACTAGGCCATCTTCTGCTACATATGGAGCTAGAGACACAAGTTCTGGGGGTTGGGACCCTGATATAGCTGATTCCCACAGAAGTGGATGCTCACAGTCATCCATAAGAGGGCGCACGGGGCCCACATTGGAGAAGCTAGAGATAGAACCCCAGGAGCTGAAGGAGTCTGCAACCCTAGAAGAGGAACAACAATATGAACTATTCAGGGCATTTTCTTAATTAGTGATTGAAGTGGGGAGGATTCAGCCCGTTGTGGGTGGGATCTTCCTAGGCTGGTGGTCTTGCTTTCTATGAGGCTGAGCAAGTTCTTCCATGGCCTCAACATCAGCTCCTGTCTCCAGATCCTACTGTGTTTGAGGTCCTGCCTGACTTCCCTGAGTGATGAACAGTGACTTGGAAGATAAATAAACCCTTTCCTCCCTTTGTTGCCTTTGGTCATGTGTTTCATTTGTAACCCCGAATTAAGGCCGTCTATGTTATGGGTTGTTCCTTTACTATTACTGTTTTCTTTTTTCAAGTTTGCATCAGATGTAAAGATAAATTAGTGAAAACAAGTAGAGGGTTTTTGTTTGTTTGTTTGTTTGTTTGATTTGTTGTTGTTGGATTTATTTATTTTTAAATGCATCAGGAATGATTCTGGAATTCTGAGGAACTAGAGGAGGGTCAGGAGCAGCTTTATGCTTGCTGTTCCTATCTAGTTTGGGGATCATCAGTTTCACTCTATACCTAGTGGCTTCTGTGATTTGACATTGTACTGTTCTTTCAATGGTCAGATGATTTAGAGTAAGGACAGACAAACTACAGCCCATGGGTCAAATTCAACCTGTCATTTCTCATGTTTGTAAATACACAGTTATTAGAAACAAGCCAGCCTTTCATTAACATATTATTTGTGGCCTCTTTCATGCTTCAGAGACACAGTTGAGTAGATGGGACAAAGATCAGATGTCTGCCAAAGCCTCTGCCCTATTGCAGGAATTTTCTCTAGTGGAGAATAATTTTATTTTCTTGCTGATTCTACTATGTTACTTTCTTTTTCTTGGAAGGCAAAATTTCTAACCTCTTTTCTTCTTTTTGTACTTTTTCAAAGGTATAAGAAGTTTAGCCAAGTCTTGCATGACATTGGAGAGAATGAAGGTGGTATCGATAAGTTCTCCAGAGGCTATGAGTCATTTGGCATCCACAGATGTTCTGATGGTGGCATATACTGCAAAGAATGGGCCCCAGGAGCAGAAGGAGTTTTTCTTACTGGAGAATTTAGTAAGTATTTTTGAAAGCATTGAGGATATTAATATTTTATTTTTCTTTCATGAAGACTTAATTTGCATGTTTAATTATATTAATATTAATGATTCAAATAATTATCAGACTTCCCAGCGAATGTCATAGTAGTCACTAAATATTTTACTTCATGTGGTCTAATTGCTTCTGCTACCTTGTAATATGTGTATTCATGAATCTTTCTAGAATACAGTGCACAAAAAAATAACAAGATGTGAGAAAAATAGTGGTGGAAAGAAGACTGCGAATTACTCAATATTGCTTTCGTGTTTTAACAAAAAAGATACAATATTGCTAAAAAAATTGGCAAAGATAATCTTGTGAGCCTTTGTAGTCACTAGCTGGTATCACATTTCTCAGAACCTTTGTAGTTTTATATTGCTTTTGAGTCCTCAGTAAAAGTAGACATTCAGTCTACTAACTAGGGACCTCCATCACTCAGAGGCTGTTTG